>JABFPN010002905.1:0-20118 GCA_022817305.1 Leptoteleia sp. ZL-2020
TTTTCACTAAAAAAGGAAACAAAAAAAAAAAAAAAAACAAAAGATTTTTATATTGTCAGCAGTCATTTTTAAGCGTGAACAAGGCGTGTAAATTTCAGCAACTCTTCTGAAAGAATTTTTAAATAAATAAGACGATAACAATCTCCCAAGTATCCAAATTCAGGATCGCGTGTACGAATAAATCTGTTTAATTTATGGACTAATACGTAGAATTACGTAAACACAAAACTCAACATTCTAGATCCGAAAGGAAATCTTTCTCTTTTTTATATATATATATATATATACACACATATCAAAGCAACAATAAAAAGAAGTATCTTCGTACGAGATTGAATTCGATCGTCCCGACAGTGGAGAAAATAAAAAAAACAAAGAATAAAAAAAAATAGTAATCGTGTCCCAGAAATAAGGATGATATGACGAAGTGACTGCATCGGCGCGAGCAAAAATCGGCAGATTCTTGTCGCAATGTTATGTTCACGGCCACCGCAGGGATGACCAAGATGCGTACGATTGTCAGGGTCAGGAGCAGGTCTTTAAAATTCACGAGACCGGTTGTCGGTGGCACCATATTGCGACGCGACGACGGATACGAAGAAACACCTTGCGTAACACGCCTACGTTCGGAAATGCATCGGGGATCCAAGCGGTGCGCGACCGGTTCCCTTCCAGCCGGACTTGCCGGCGACGTCGAGAGCCGGTGTACGTTTGCCATTTCCATGATCCGGAAATTCGCGCCGACTTATAATCAATAATCGAGAAACTAGTCTCGGGGGGGGGCTCCACGGGGCTTGCATTAAGGTTGCAATAATCGTCCGTCATTCGCTGATAAGGCTGCCCCAAGTCCGAAGGATTTTCGACCAAAAAAACATAATTTGCAAATCCGGGTCCGTCCAGACGTCGAAAAATGCCGTCCCGATCGATCGTTAAGTCCCCGTCATTCTAATAAATGATGTTTTGATCGGACCGGCGCATTCTTTGGCGACCAGTTTTAAGGATATACGCCTCGTTAATGCCCCGGCGCGATCAACAATTCGCCACTTTTTCCGCCGCGAGCTCTCTCGCTTTGGAGTTTTTCGATTGTTTCGGGAATGCGCCGCGCGCGGATTGGCCGGGACATTTTTTGATACAATTATAAAAGGAAATGCAATTAATCAGCCGCCGTTTAATCAGTCGGTAAATCCGCAGATCACTTTTGTTCGCAGCCGTGAAATAATTTTTCAACTCGGTTGCCGACATTTTTATACGTTTCGAAATGTTTTGAGTTATTTCAAAACAGACGTGTCTTCTTTTCTTTCTTTCTTTTTCAATCTTTCCCCACCTTTTTCTTTGTTACTTTAAAAATAAAAGGTATTGAGGTCAGTTTGTGAATGAGGATATTAACATTTTTTTGAAATAATACAGAATGTACTGTGCGGTGTTAAAATTTTGTGAAATGAAATATCGAAATTGAGGAAAGAGAAAAGTTTTGATAAATTGGAATCTTTATTAACAAACGAGGATGTAATGGCTTGAATTAAATGAAATATAATAGTAATAATTTTTATATATATTAAACCGTTGCGCGTTAATGTATTTAAATGAAGTGTCCTTTTCACTCGGTTGTAATTTTTTTTTTTCATTTTTTATTGTACACTTTAGATTAAACAGTCATACGTTCAGTTTATTAATTAGATTGTTATTCGTTAAAACTTCTTTTCAAGTTTGTTATTACGCTATAATTGAGACATTTAATACTATATTAATTTATGTTGAAGTTAATATTTAACAAAAATAATTGATAAATAATTTAAAAGCTTATTTATGATAGTAAGTCAGAAAATAACTGACTGGAGATACATTTTGGAGTTAAAAACACATATGGGAAAAGTTTTAAATAAATAACCTTATTAGTTTTTAATATAAAATTTGCACTGAATGGTATGATAAAAAATGTAATGTCTTATGACCGTCTTATCAGACGTAATCAGAAACATTAGTAATTGTGCCTGCGCATCGTTTTGGAGCTGACGAATCATTTTAAGATTATATGAAGAAATAAACCTCAAACCAATGAATAATCATAAGTATTCAGCGATTCATCTTGAACCGTATTAATTATTTGACTCCGATTTAAATAAGTCAGACTTCGCTCTCCATGCAAACTTTCAGGTGATTTAAAGCAAAGAAAAAAGAAACGCAATGGTTTACCGTCATCAATGATATATATTTCGTCTATTTGATGCAGACAGTACGTAAAATTAAACATCGTCGTTAAATATAATTGTCGTTAATTAAACGAGAACTAATTTATTGAAAACGAGATTGAATTGTACGTATAAATATAGCATGAAAAAGTGTCCAAAACAAATATATGGGCGCATTTTATAACAAGAAAAAGTAATATATTAGAACAACATTGTGAAAGACAAGTCAAAATGTAAACACTGAAATTGAATAAAGACAAAACATTGTAGTATACTCTTTATTTTCAATGTTTACATTCAACTAATGTATATAAGTATAGCGATCGGAATACAACGTTCTTTCCGTTCTCTCCAACGCAGTGGCAAATTATTATATTTTATTCTGCATTAACTTTAACTTAATATTTTATTCCACATTAACTTTAACTTAAGTGTAATTAATATACACTATTTTCTACTGTATATCGTTTACCAGTCAAAAGTAAGTAATGAAAGATATTATTTGCAAATAATTTCTATTATACACTAGTAATTTAAGGGCATGATGGACAAGATTACATAAAGGACAATCAAAAATGGTATTCAAATATTTGTAAAAATAAAGTGATATATCATGATATTTATGTTTTATGACCGTATTTTATAATTTTTGATTGTAACTTTTTGGCTTTATCCACTATGTCCTCTAATTACAAATAAAGATTACAATGTTTACAAATATTTTTCTCTCGGTATAGTTAAATACTCTAAATTATTCAAAACTTATTTTACACGTAATATCAAAATCCCCTGCCCCTTTCTCACTCTCTAAATTTATAATTATTATTCATTTTACAATAAAATGAATGAAAACGTTTCAGTCGATAGTAAATTTCATAAACCATTACATTTAAATCAGCTAAACGCTTATACTTAATTTATAAAATGCAACAAATCAGTGACTAAATACATTTATTTAATTGCAAACTTAAATTTATTCCCCGTTTGTTCGTTTTCCCTGCGAGTATATTAAAATTATACATGAAATTGTCACGCGCGTCTGCTGCCAATATTCGTAACAATGCTAAATCTTTGAGCCGGGGATAGTTGGAAATCAATAAACTTGAGGACCAGATCAATTCCTTCCACCTAATTCTATCGGAATTTCGGGCGGAAAACCCGTCGCTGTCAATCCGCGCGCGCGCGCGCGCGCATCACCGTCTCAACGTTACACGCCCGTTTGTCACGCGGATCCGAAAATATTCCGCTTATCCGGCGAATACACCCGAATCGCAAATTTCTCGCTCTCATAATTTCGCGCGATCCGCGCGCGCGACACCCACGATCCGTCGCGATTCCACGCCGGTAAAGCAAGTATCCTTACTTTCACTCGTTTTCTCTCTTTGCGGCAATTTTTCTCGCCGCGCGATATCATTGCCCCCCTCCCTCCCTACCTCTCATCCGCATTATATTCATCCTATAGATTTTTTTTGCCGACCTGGTCAGACCTTTACTTTTTTGCGCCTTTTTATTATTTTTCTCTTTATCGGCCCGCTCTTCCGCCTTCGCCCTTATCACTAAACATTGTCGCGCATATCACACAGCCGGCTACGGATCGATGGCTCGCCGCGCGGACCACTGACATTTTCAAAGTCATCTGCACAATTCACCCGTGGGTGCATTATCGTGATCAGCGCAGCATGACCTCAGGATTAAAAATACCGGGCGAGGCGCGCGCTCGGTCCGAAATAAAACGCGTCGCTAAATGTCTTCTATTCTTCAATAACTTGCCGCTAGTTCGCGTCCAATTTTTGCTCCTCGTTCCCCACCTCCCCACTCCACCCCCCTTCCTTTGAGTCGCGCAAAAACTTTGCACACCGTCGGCCAAACGACCAAAACGGAACGTAAAAAGACAAGGAAGAGGCGACGTGCGAGAGAAGGACGGAGGGAAAGAGGGGTCGGCGAAGAAAAACAAAGTTTGGTTGGGCGAAATGAATTTTTCAATGGCGCGAAGTTGCGTAACTGTTGCCCTGGCGCCCAAAACTTTCCATTGTCCGAGAAATTCTCCTCCCCCCCGAGCTGTTATTATATTTTTAATTGGATCCGCGCGCGGTCTTATTGGCGTTTAATCGTTGGATCCGGGAACAAGCGAGCGCGCCACGATTGGATGGAAGAAAGAAGTGCCGCGGACAACCGGCGGCTCGCCTAATGTCACGTTATTTGCATAAGTTGCGCGCGAAATTGGGCTTACGTAATTGCGCGCATTGGTAAATTTGACGCGGACCGCGAGCGGTCGGCGTTATTGATGTTTGCTCGGCGCAATCACGGCGCCGATTTCGCCGATCGAATTCCGCTACGCGCCGACGCGAATTTTAATATCGCGAATAATCGTGCGGTAACAAAACGAGAGGGGGGGGAAAGAAGGTGTGAGAGAGATAGAGGGGGAGAGAGAGATGGAGAAGGAGATAGGCAATTGGCAGGGGTTCCGCGCGGCGTGTTATTTTCATCCGCGTCATTACGAATTATTAATCGGCTTACGGTGCCATGCTCTTCACGTTCAATTTGGAATACCTTAAAAGATGAATTAGGAAGGCAGGCCGAAATGAAATGGCGAAGCCGCGTCGCTCTTTATATTTTCAAATTGATTCGACCTTGACGCCAGGTCGATGTCCTTCGAGTTTGTATTAATACCCCCCCCTCTCCCCGAAAGCGATTGCTAGATAGGCCAAAATCATTTCACCGGCGTTTAATACTAATCTTGGCAAATATTAATAATCGTAACGCGACAGGTATGAGCGATTGTGTAAGCCCACGTACGTTGCGTTACGTTCACTGTCACGTTCCGCAATTTTATCCGGCGATACACTCGCGGTGCGTACGGGGAATTGTGAAATTAAAATTGTTCCATTCCGCGATATCGCGTGCGAAAAAAATAGGCGCAACTTTATTGCAACAGGGTGACAAAGAGCATCGTTCGGCTGTAACTGAATTAACGCTGCCCGTCTCTTTTTTTTTTTTTTCCAGCATTATTTTATTGCTCAGAGTTTCATTTTTACACGTGTAGTTAAATGGGAAAATTGACGAAAGCGCGGGTAAGAGAATTTAACGCGATAATATTATTTGTTTGTTTGATTATTCGTTTCAAATGATATGAAAACGGGGAACTTTGGTTTTTATCAATTTCGTTCCACGTTTAACCGTGATTTTCAAAAGGAAATGTTTCTGCAAATAAGTGGCAATATGTGATTTCTATTAGCGTATCAATTTATATCGTAGTTTTAATAAGTTTATTGATAACATTTTTATATAAACCATTTAAAAATTATATTTATAAATCTAATAGATGTAAATGTGTGTATAAAACTAAAATGTACTCATTATTTTTGTAATATGTATGTACATGTTCAGTAGGAAATGTTCTATTGGCCCAGCAAAGGCTTGATACTAGTACTAGATTTACCAGTATTGGCAAATTCTAATTCCAATAAAGTATGAGTACCAAATTTGTACTGAAGTAATAAAACTAGGCCAGTACTATTTAACAATTTTTTTGGATCAACAGTACTGGCACAAGTCTGGCTCAACTTTGGTATTAATATCGTGCCTGATATGTCTTACATCTATTTTGCATATATTTCTCTTGATAACCAATCTCAAACCTGCACTGGTTCGTATCTATTTACCCAAATCTAACCGACAGTACTGTACCGGAATTGGGCCAGTAATTCTATTCCGGTAATTTCCCATAACGATAGTATTCTCTATCGAGTAACGTAAGAATGCGAGAAATTAAAACTGAGATGGCTAAAATTGGTGGTAAAAGTTTTACTGCTTTCAAAATAATAGAAAACTACTGTTTACCAACAGTAATATATCATTTTTAGTTGCCATATATCAAAGTTCCTGTTAAAAAACCGTAAAATTTTCATACGAAGTTCTCCCGGTGCCCAGAGTCATTTGTCTGGTCTGCGAAACGAAACGCGAAATGTGTAATCAATTTTTATGGAATATAAGGGCGATATTTCTTAATCGAAATTGAGTAACGCATTGACTCTTTAAGGACCATGAAATGAGTTATTGGACGACGAAGGACCGCCCTTTTTAAGGAGCCGTCGAACCTCGCGGTCGACCTTCCGTTGGCGCCACGATCGCCGGGCGATAAACGTCGTCGGATCTCATCGTCGGCCTGCTCTATGAATGACGCGCTACAAAAACAATTTTATGCGTACAATGGAAACAATTGGCGCGTTCCCACGATCGTCATCCGCGCCATTTGGCTTTGGCCGGCCGAAAGCGATTGTCGCAATTCGCGCTTCTGCCGGATGACACGGCACTTCGTGCCATCATTATTTTGCGTGTACCGCCTAGAGAATACCCCGCGCGCGCACAATGACGGATCGGTCACTAATCCGCCGGACAATGATGTGGCTTGTCAAAAATTGCGCGACTCTTATGTTTCGGCCGTTATGTTAATTCCAGTACGTGGGATTAGGTGGCCTCCAAGCGTTTTATTTTTAACCCATTCAAATTGGCCGCGCGACCAATTTTTCACGGGCATTTTCAATCGTCTTTCAATGATCCAATCATGTGCCTAAAATATTTCACCGTACACTACGTACTTTCAATTTATTATTATTTTTTTTTATTTCCCTTTCATTTTTTTCCCCACTTTTTTTATATCGGAATTCTAACGCGACAGAAGTTACTCACTGACCTACCTAATGTTATTTTTATATGATAATGTCGCTCGCTCGAGGACGGTTCATGGGATTTTGAGATTCATAGAGCCACGTTAGATGTACGCTCGTACGGTTTGATAAGTCTTACACGTGTCGGGCTTGAATTAAACTTTTATATTTATTGTGGACTCTTAAAATCAGGCCGATTATTGCTAGTTTATTTTTTCTCACTTCTTCGACGTGTGAAGGTAACCAGGGGTAATATTTTCTTTCTGGTCCCTATGATGTTATATATTTTAAAAGTGTTACTTTTATTTCGTGAGTTTGATGATTACGTCGAAAAGTTTATGTCGTATAAAGGTTTACTGCAATCGTTATTAAATAGTAGAAGTTTGTGTAATTTTTTTCCTGAATTCAGGTGTTTTTTTCCTTTTTTTGGTTGAAATTTTGGTCGCTTTGTTGGTTTTAAGATAAATGTAAAGTTTATCAAATCGTTTCCTTGGATATTTTGTGCGTCTGAAAGATATGCAGAAATTTAAGTGTATGTAAATGAACCCGAGGAGCATGCAAGGGATTGCAAAAATGAGTCAACCTCGAATCCCGTCCTGAACCAAAAATATAAATAAATAAGTTCATTAAGTTCTCAAACAATCTGCCGTAGCTTGGCATAACACGCTCGTTTGAATAAAATGACGCAACCTCTGAGCATAATAATCATCATCAAAATTGACACGAACATGCCTCATAACTTTATTTATCCTTTTACAAGCAACGCCGTGCTGGCATCAACAGGCGGAATAACATATACATTTCACTACGACATTACTCGAAAATGACAGACCGAACAGTATTTAACGGACATTGAAAATATCATTTGCAATTTTTTCATGTACTTCTGATGTATTTGTCATGATAAAAATGCTTTCGTTTTATATAGTTTGCGAATCCTTTTTTTCCTTTTTTTTTTTTAAATAACAAGTGTATTGAAATTTGCAATTTTTTTTTTTTGCAAAATTAAAATAAACGTTCATGTTTCAACAAGTTTCAATTATATTTATATTATAATAATTAAAATATCATTATTATTTTATTATAATTCATTATACGTCTGCAATGTGTACGTTCTGAAAAAAGGTTCACCTAGTATAATTGGAATCCGGTTACTGTAAATAAACGATCCAGTGAATGTTTCAGAAAATATAACAGCAGTTTTTCTAATCAGAAAATTCGATTTAAAAATAATAGATTCAAATTTCTCTTAACCTGATGCAACTGCACTGTTAACAATTTCATATTTAAAGCACTTTTATTATTAAGTTTGATGCATTGGTACCTGAAAGCGAATTTATCATAAAAATACTGGAAGTTTAATGTCGCAAACGTTGAACATTTTTTTTAAAGAATATTCCATTACTCGGTGATCGGGAATAATTTTTACAATATAAAAACTGTTTTAGATATTATTAACGATTACTTTCAGATTTCTTTTCGCGTATTCAATTTCAAAATAATGTTTCAAAATAATTCCATTATATTATGCTCGTGTTGTAATTTAACGTAAAAGAGTTAAAATTGACTCGTTTGTATAAAAATAAGAGTAAAAGAAGAGTTGCGGTGAGATTCACTGGTCACATGTTTTCAGTAATCTGGACGGTAATTTCAAAGTGTAATTTTTTCAGAGCGTAACGTCGTCAATATTAAATTGTGCAGTAAAGCGGCGTCTAATGAGTAATCGCATGTTGAACATTTGCATTAACTGGAATACTGTTCAAAGACGGCGTTGCAACTATCGGACATAAGCACGATATGTCCGACGGTTATGCGCCACCAAGAGAGACAGTGGCTGCGAGCAGAAATGACGTCATCTGTCATTAATGTCAAACGCATGCACAACACTTACATGACGTACGAGTATGTCCAATCTCCGATGGTACTACATCTCCTCTCGTTGAGGAGAACTTCCAACTGTCCACTGAACTTCGAGGGATAAATTTGTTCGACGCGATTCAAGCAATGCAACTAGTTGATTTTTCGACATTTCGTTCTTTGTATTTTCATTTTTATTTCACTTTAATTTCATTTTTATCTCCGTTTTCCCTCCTTTTTTTGTTCCTTTTTATATGCCTTTCTTTAGAATTTTCCGGTTTTTTGTTTGGCCTCGCGTTAGACCGAATTAGAGTAGAATTTAAGCTATCGGTTGTCAATATTTGAAGAGCTTTAATTGAAATTGTATCATGTGTGGTATTAAAAATATTATTGACAAAAATTTCATTGTCAAAATTAATGTGTTAATACATATAATACCGGTCGGTAAGCCTCTTTTTTAATACATATATATATATATATATATATATATATACACTTATACTATTTGCATTATGCAACTTAATTCTTAGGAAATAAATTGATTTGTCTTTTAATTTTGTTCAAATCGTCATGTTGAATTGCAGTTTATTTGTTTTTTGTTAGTTTCGAGTATTTTTAATGTTATTACTCCTTTTTTTTGTTATTTAACCTCTTTTTCCTGGATCAAGAAATTAATATGTCTCGTGGAAATGACATATTGCAACAAAAAAATCACATGCTCGAATGAAGCATAAATTAAAAAATCTTACATCCTTAAACAAAATATTTTTAACCGGTACGCCTTGTCTATATTTCGATAGTATTCAATAATCTATGGTAGCCAATTAATAATCTGTGTTAACTAATTAAAAAATCGGATATTGGTTAATCATTGTATTATAAATTAATATTTTATCCGAACCGCCTTTAAGTAATATTTAAATTAAATTTATCCAAGCAAATACCTTACTCAATATGTAAAAAATGTAGCTGACACCATATCCACTCGTCATTTTTCAACTTCCACCTGAGAAAAGTTATTAATATTCAAGTTAAATTCGCCACGTTTTTGGCAAAATTGAAGGATATAAGTCAGATCTGATAATTTTCACCGCGCACAGCAGTAAATCGTGTTGCTTTTTCAATTATAATATTATTCGCGCCATATAAATATTTATTACTTTTTTCCCTAATATCCTGAATTTGACCGGAAACGTTGTAAATATAGCTGGATTATTGGTAAATTTTCATGCAAAATTCTTCCCAGTTTACTTTATCAATATTATATAATTATGCCCATTTTTTTTGTCTTTCTATAATTTATTATCACACATAGTACATGAACTTTATTCAAATCTCTTGGGCGAACACAATTTCATATGTAAAACAAATATATAATTCAATTGAAATCATAAACGATTCGATATATCCTTCTCGTTGAAAAATAAGCCATAATTTATTCCATTATACATTATCACGTTTTCAATCACACGCCTTTTTTTTATGAAAACTCAACGAATGTCGCAAAAACAACAATATAATGAAGGGTTTAACGGTTGCCTTCATAAATTAACACAATTTACTTGTGATTTAAATTTTTTCCTAACATTCAAAAAACTAATCACTACCCTAAACAAATTACAATGTACACCAACGACCATATAATATAGTTAGAAAAGTAATAAAACAAAAACAAAAAAAGAAGAGAAAAAAAGGAACGAGGAAAAAGTAAAACAAATACCCGTCACACTTTTGCATTACATTGTATAAGTGAATTATCATTGAAGGAATTTATTGATATATTAATATACGTAATAACATATAAAAAAACACGGGGACGTATAAATAGCACGATTTTATTACAGTCATTATACTACTCTATTATGGTAAGGACTATGCAAATGACAACGATCGAATCATTGAATGCTGCGGCAGTTATTCCGAGAGACACAGAAACAAATGACACGCGCAATGAAGAAGAAAGCGGTATGACAAGACCATCATATAAAAGGTGCATTAAAATAAAAAAGAAAGAAGGAAAGAAATATAGAAAAAAAAGGTCTCTTACTACATTCATTACTGTCATTTCAAAGGTCCTTTTATTAAAGCCGCGTAATGCACTCCGCATTTGATCGTTTCAAACGTGAACTTATTTTGCTCTCCCGATGGAGCTCGTTTGCGATTTTGCACGGTTTAACAGAACCGAACGGGTTACAACGAAAGATCCGCGGAAACAAAAAAAAAAAAAAAAGAAAGAAACGACAATTGGAATCAGCGACGTTACAATGCCACAGTTGTTTGGCGACGAATCTCGAGAACTTTGTCAACGAGGAAAAGAGATAAAGAAACGTCGGCATTCTCCATCTGTCGATATTCGCGCAATATGCTAATGACAATTATCGGGTTCAAGCACGTTGGAAAGATCAATTAGCCGTTCCCCGAGCGCCACGGAGCACGCGGGACAATCTCGTGCGGTTGTCTCAAAACACGCAACGGTGTGCTCGACTGGAAAGAACAAGAGAAAAAAAAAATATGACGTCTCGTTAGATGTGTACATTTGCGCAGAAACATGCAACGACGTTATAAATTTGTTGCAAAAATATCGCGTCACGTGAACCGCGCTGTTTTGCCCAACGACTCGGCGTATGTGTGCTAAAAGAAAAAAAAAAATTAGTACGCGGAGAAAAAAAGTAATAATAGTGAATTTTAAAACATTTTTACATCAACTCAGGGACATCCTCGACGAGTGAAAATTTTTACCATTAAAAATAGTAAGGATGATAATGTAAAGGCAATTTTCAGTATTTTTTAATTGAAAGCTACGAATGTGGCTTTTTTAAAGTTTACTACCTTGTAGGAAATTACCAGAGTGGATCTGCTGGCCCAACTCTGTCAGCCACAGTAACAATGCCAAAATTGATCCAGATTTGGACCAGTACTGTTGACTCAAAAAATTATTAATTACTTAAACAATACAACTTATTATGTCTCAAGAGTACTGGTCCAGATTTATCACTCCAGTACAGATTTGCACTGGCTTTACATTGAGTTTCAATTTGCCAGTCCTGACACTAGTACCGTGCCTTTATTGGGCCGGTAAGAGATTCCCTACTGGAACTATTTATGTCAAAAACCATTCACTTTTCAAATTTATACTTCAATTGGTATAAAAAAATATTAATTTATGATTTTTCTATTCTCGTTATTGCAACAAGTATAAGATTAATAATTATCTTTACCAAAGTAGATTTGATTAATGTAACTGTAAAAGGCAACTTTTAAATTAATTACAGATGCAACCACAAATGTATAGTAATCAGGAAAATTAACCAAAAATACGTTTATCTTATCCTATATCCGTTATATGATCAGATTACTTGCAATACTGATTATTTTAATCGTCACCTCGGTTGTTATTGTTATTACTAGAAAACAGACCGTTAAATTCTGGTTGGCTGTTTTGGCCAAATACATATTTTTCTCAGTGTACACACGGCGCAGTCCATGCTTTAATTGATAAGTCGCGAACGATACAATTAAAGCCGATCGCAAAACTTAATCGAATGAATATGCAACGCGACAATCAGAATTCTATAAACGCATTATGCGCGCGACTATAAAATCAATTTTTATGTTCCGCAAGACTGGACTTTTTCTCCTTCTCCAATTGGCCGTCTCCCTCGCACCCGTTACCAGAGCACGGCCGTCTTTGTCCCGCGCCGTTTCCATCCTCCTCGGGTGATGGTCGCGTTTTCATCATTTTATTTCTATTAATTTTATATTAACCGTTATTCGAGCAAGGCTTCGGCGCTCGTCAAATTAGCGCGGAGGTGACACGCGAGCGAAATCACTTTTTCCGGCCGCGGGAATGTGCAGTTATTTCAAAATGGGGAAATTGCCGCGGCGCGTCCCAACAGCGGACGCCGAAAAAAAAAAAAAAGAGCATCCCACCTATCGGGACCTTGACATTTCAGCGCAGATAAACGTTTTTTCGGTGTTTTTATTTGCCCGTTCATATTTGTAAATAAATTATCGCCGCCGTGGAACTGGTCGTTAATCGGATACAATTGAGCGTAAAACACGGCGGGTGTATCCGTTACTTTTTCATTTTATCATTATTTTCTCTTTCTTTTTTCTCCTCTTTTTTCCCCCCCTCTTTTTTTTCATTTTTTTTTCGTTCCTTTCCCATTCGCTTCTTTGTTTCTGCTTCTCGCATTTTTCGAACGCAGACAAGAAAAATATGTTCAAGGAAAATTCGCGGCAAAGTGAAACGCGTCGAAAACAATTGTTTCGAATCAATTCCGCGCTTGATTGATGTTACGAAATGTTGCAAATTAAAACGCTGATTGAAAGGCGGTTTTGTTGAATTATTCAGTTAAAATCGTGCCCGAAATTTGTTTTTAATACGCGACGAATCGGCGTTCGTTTAGCCGGGTAATTGTAATAATTTGTAAGGCATCGGCAGAGAAATTTTATTATGCGAGAAATGAGAAAGGAATTTGCGAGTCCAGAAGGCGACCTCTTTTTCGAAGCAAGCACTTTATTATTTCAAAGCTTTGACATATCTACCTTTGTACGGGGTCCTCTTAGAACGCACGACAAACAGCGGCACAAAAAAAAAAAAAAAAGAAAACGTCCATCTTACACTACGCATACATTTCATAATTGTCATGACAATGTACAAAGTATCATGTTCAATAATACGTTGAATTTAATCGCGCGCGTGTACGATAAAACAATCTAAGGTTTTCAGTTTTGTAATCAAATTTTCTTTTCAACTTCCACGGTAGCTGAAAGAATTCGTCAAATCAGAATTAAATTTTTATCAAGCGCACTCTTCCCCTTTACATAATCTTTTTCAAGCCGCACATTTTTTTCAACCGTTTCGACCAGAAAATACGCGTCTTGGTATTTTTTTTTTTTTTTTTTATTTTTTTTGATATCTGCAAATGAATATTCTTTTTTTATCTATATAAATTAATAACTGAAAGGATGATGTTCAAAGGTCTGGACATGACTATTAGAGTTTTTGTTCTGATTGTAAATGAATATAACATTGAATTTTTTGTGGGTGTGTTATTAATTGCGACATAAAACTAACAATTTTCTTTTATACAATAATGTGTTTTATGATAATCGGATAAATTATTAGTTGAAGAATGCGATTATAAAAAAAGAAAGAACAAGAGGAATGAAAGTAGATTTGTAGATGAAAATAACAATGGAAAGTAATACAATGCACATAATGCAATAAGTTCATCAGAGTTTGGATCAAAAATTATGAATAAGAATTTTCCCTTTTCATTCAAAAATCTTTCGCTTTTTTTCATTTAATAGTACAAAGACGTCATTAAAATGAAACGAATATTCAAGCCCTAATTTTTGTATATCACTGCAAACTTTTTGATTGTCTGGGTTACGTAAATAGAGAAAAAAACATCTCCGTTGAGAATGAAAATAATAATATTCATTAAAAAAAATATATATATATATATATATATAATTACGATTATTTGAAGAAACTGAAATTCTTTGCAGGAGAAATGTAAATGTTGAGAATAATTTTTTTTTCTTTTTATTACAAAACTTTCTATTTAAATTAACATATGTTCCTTAATTCGCAAAGAAATGTAAAACTCGAATAACTCGAAATGCGTCACAAAGTAGAATTTCAAAATACTGTCTACAAAAATTTTTATAAAGCCTTTTCATTAAATTACGTCGCTTTGAATCATAATTTTTCAAAGGGACAAAAATTATCCATTTTAACGCAGCAAGTTTTTTAAGTCTCGCTGAAATTTATCTATACGACTTTGATCAAAAAATACGCTAGACAAAAAAATCAGCGAGAAAAATCTATTGAATCCGAGAAACGAAAAATGGGGAGAGAAAAAAGAGAAATGTGAAAAAAGTTATCGTGGGTTGAGAAAGAAAAAAATCTTGAGTGTGATAAGGTGAAATGTCACACATTGTTGCAGTTCAAATTGCCAGATTTCTATATAAATTCCCCGTATTAATACTCAAAATAATAATAATCTATTTTAAATACAGAAAAAAGCAATGTTTTAATTGTTCAAATACAAGTCGATTTTTATTTCTTATTTTTTTTTGTTTATTCAATGAATTGGCTGATTCGATTCTGATATAGTAGTCAGTCAAACTGTGGTAAACAGATATTAACCTGTATTGATTCGAAATTGTTTAACAACAAAGATAGATGTATGACAGGCACAATATAAGTGCCAAAGTTGATACAGACTTAAGATAGTGCTATTGACTCAACAAAATTGTCCATTGATAGGCTATGTTCTGTGCCATTAATAAAACAGTGCTGACCAAGTACTGACTCACAGCAGTACAGAATTATACTAACTCTAGTATTATAATTCTAGTATTATAATTAACATTTATTACAACACAGCTGAATGTAATACATCACATTTTAATTTCTCCCAAAGTGTCGATATTTATTCTACTACTACTACTACTATAACTACTACTACTACTACTACTACTACTACACTGAGAATAATATAACAGAAAAAATTACTGTTTTTAACTGTGTTTGAGCCACATGTCCGTCTTTTAATAAAAATTACTGTTCTTTAAAAGCAAATACACTAGTTTTAAATGTCATATTTATAGATAAAACCGAAAATTTTCCTGTTAAAAAACGGTATTTTTTATCAAAAGACGGACATGTGGCTCAAATACAGTTAAAAACAGTAATTTTTTCTGTTATATTTTTCTCAGTGTACTACTACTACTACTATTACTACTACTACTTAGATAACTATTTCAGTAACTATTCTCAATGTCATGAATTTACTGAACCGTTCAGTAAATGAATAACGAATTTTCGCGTCGGTGCTCGAATTTGTCCGACTGACGAATCGGCCGATTTGATCATCAACGGTGGGTGACATTTCAACTTGGAAACGCAGTCGAACCGGGCGATTATGAATGGCGATCGCCCACGCGAATTGTCGCGCGTTGGTACGCTTGCGACGCGCGCACGTTGACGCAAATGAAGGAACGCGTGCTCGCGACTCAGGCCGGGTTGCAAAATCCGCATAAGTAAGTGGCTTGCGCGCGTACATCGATACGCGGACGTCGCACTGACACGGTATGACCGATTTAGAAAAGGCATAAATGACAGTCGCTCGTAACGCAGGATCCGAGCGTCCTTGCAACCCGTAGGATCCTTGCCCCTTGCACGCCACGCGTGTTACGTCACTGGTAGCCGGACTACCTAATTGTCGCTGTTGCGTACGCCGGCCAGCACGCCGAAGCCGCCGCGTCTCGAGCGGCACGTTATGTATGTCAAGTATTTATTATTCACAGGCATATTGCTGCGCGCCTCGACTTCTTTCAAATCCCCCCGGCTCGTTTTCGAGCGCCGCCTCGCGCACCACTACCGCCGTCTCTTATCAAATTTGTATTTACATTCGACTCGCGCAACTTCTACGACGATACGCAAATCCACTTGAAAACGTAACGAAAATTAATGTCGCGTCCCGCCGGAGATCCGGCCCAATTTTCGCTAATCTTATCAATAATAACATTCAGTACCATTTCCCATAATTCCCCTCAACTTTTCCGTTTAAATGCTTAAACATGTTGTTATATTTCTGATAAATATGTTATTGTAATTATTTACAGTCCGTTAGCTGCAAAGTAATTCATACGATGGAAGTAAACTTTGTCTGTGGCTTATCAGGAAAATAATTATTTTTTCAATTATGATAACAACCATGTTGAATCCTTATAGTGGAAATTTTAATTGATCATGCTAAAGATTAATGAACCATAAAAGTACGTAATATTCCGTACCAAAGTTTCTGGTACAGATTTTATATACATAATTCTTCTGTCAATTATTTGTAATATGATTTTAAGTCCCTCCTTTATAATCACTGTTACAGTAATATCGCAACCCGTGGAAAAGAATTTAAGCGGGTTATTTTCCGTTTAATAAAGTACATTTATATTTATCCAATTTTATTGAATATCTATTAATGAACTAACATTCAAAATTTGTCGGTGATTCTGAAAGTATTATTATTACATCAAAATGTTTAAATTCAATCGCATCAATAACCCATCTTTTTGGTACGGTGTATTTTTTTCCATTTCTCTCCTCGTGCACGTAAATAAACGAATATTGTGTTGTAATGAAAAGTCAATTTTTTGATATTATCAAAATTTCCCAATGAAACATTAGTATTACATCATAACTTGTATATATAAGGAAACAAACCTTTTTTTGTAAAATCAATATTGCAAGGATAAATGTTGTTTTTCGTATAAGCACAATAATTCTCTCGAAAAAATGCAGACAAAATAAAAGTAAAGCGGCAAAGTATTCCATTATAAATCTGAAAAATTTAGCGAGATCCCGAGGAAGGCAAATAGTGGACGCAAAATAAAAGTAAAATATGACGCCAATGTGGTCATAATACACAAAATAATCGAGTACAAAGTATTATTGAAATAACTGCTTTATACGTGATCGAATATTTTAGGGGACGATCAATACCGAGGAGCAGGCGGAAGTAGTAGCGGTAGTCCACCAGCGAGTCTTCTGGTCGTACCTCAACCTTTAACAGTCAAGCCTTCTCATCCCACGCACTTGAACCCTCACCTTACGGGACCCCACGCGCATACACCAAGGAAGTACGCTTGCAAGATGTGTCCACAGGTAAGTCCCCCACCTATTTTATTCGTTTATTCAATTTGCACCAGAACGCCATGCCGACGGACGACTCCCGTCTGTCAATTAAGACCATTGGAATTCCATTTACGAATTTCGTTTGAATAAACCAGTTGTGCCGGAAATTAATCGATAAATTATAACGCCGGGGAAAACTATCTTTTCCGGTCTTCGGTGATTTCTAAGAAATCGTCCCGGCGAGAATCATTGTCGTCGCGCCACAGATTCGACGAAAATCAGCGATTTACCACGCCTATCATTTTATTCCTCAAACAAATAAGCGTGCGCCAACAAACGCCTAATGGCACGCTTTCATTTTTATTGTTTAAACGTAAAAAAAAAAAAGATGAAATAAAATAAATGTATTTTTATTCTTTGTCCGCTTTAACGGCTTGATTTGTATGTACGTGCTGGAAGTGTACAATTATTTGAAGAAAATTCATGGATTTAAAGAGCACGGAGAAATGTCCAGTCGCGCTTTTATTGCCCCGAAAAAAAATTGTTTCTTGTTCCGCCGCCTTTTAACCCTTTGGCTGTTGGCGCGGCCTTTCGCAAACGCTACGTTTTTCTCGAAATGACATAAAAGTAAATGGCTTTATGACAAATTTATGGCGATCCTCCGACTGAATTATTTTTATGGAACGACGTATGATTATGGAAAGTCTTTCCTCGGATAGGAATGTGAAGCATACGTTTCCAGACGCCTCCGGTGTATCGGTCAGTTAATCGTAAATTATGAATTTGATAGGCAACGAGACGCCGAAACTCCTGCAAACTATTTTTGCTATAGTTTGATATCTTGTAAAAGAATATTCTGGTCCGAGTGTAGATGCAACTATTTCTTTATTTGTTTTTGCTTCTGTTTGGATTTTTATTTATTTTTTTTTAATTATTGTGTGTGTGTGTGTGTAAAATACCTCCACAGCAGTAATGAAAACTGATCGGGTTAAACACATTATCAAATGTATCATTCTTCCCCTTCGTCGGTCACAAATGAAACGAGTTATATGTCAGTAATCGAAGGTCTCCACAGACAATGACGAACAAAAAATATCTGATTTTCATTTTCAATTCTGTTCCACATTATAAATGAAAGGTATTATAAATGAACAGATGAGAAGCGCGGTATAATATACAATTTTTCATCATAAACGAACGATTTTATCCTAAAATATAACTTTTGTTATATACAGTGTCCCATAATGGACTACAGAAATAATGAAAAATTCTCCTCCTGCGCAGTCAATATCTCGCGACGTGCCGAAATATTAAAAATTGAGATTTGTATTAAAATGAAATTTTTTTTATACACCCCCAAATATTTAGTACAAATGTTACTAAAATTTGTATGATAATATTATACGTGATAATAATATTATCATATAGATTATTTGCAAAATAATTTTTTTGACACAACAAATGGACCACTATTTTTATATGAATTATAAATATAATTGTTGGACTATTAAGGAATAATATATTTTGAAAACAGGATATTCTTAAAAAAATTATATATAATATTAACAAAATTCTTAGTTTAATTTGCCTTCTACAACTTTTCATAGTTAGCTTTTTTGTTAAGTTGACAACACTTTTGATTTTTTTTTATTTAAAGTTTATTCAACTGTTAGAGTACAGATATTTATAACTGAAATATTTAGATAAAACTCAACTTCAGAAAAAGTGTATCCGATAAGATATATTTAACATGCATAAAAGTTAAATTAAAGGAACTAAAATAATAATAATTTACCTTTCAGTGTGAAATATGTTGCATTAGATAACATCGGATGTAACTGTTACGCACTTAAAAGATATGTTTTGATTCTGAATACTCATAAGTGTTCATTAAGTTGGAAAAAAGTTATTATACAATGTTAATTAACTCTCTGTATAAACGATCTTACATGTTTTCCATTATAAACACTGACTGCACTGTAAAAACAGACGTTCTTCAAGTGTTCCGAAAAGAACGGGAACGGCAATAAAACGTTCTGAAAAAAATTAATGCGTTCTCCACAGAACACATGTACATAAAGTGTTCCGGAGAGAACGTTAGATCCGTTTTTCATATTTTGGAACGTGTTGAAACGTTCTATAAAATAGAACGGATAATGCAGAACATATAATGTGTTCTGTACGGAACACTTTAGTCGAAAAAGAACGTTTTCATTATAAAACGTTCCAGACATCGGAACGCAAAGACTGCGAAGAACGTTTAGGTTTTTGACATTGTAATTATTTATATTCACATAATCATTAGAATTAAGTTTCTCCGATATATATAAATATTTAAATATAAAAATATAAAATTCATTTAAAATTGTCAATACGAAATAAATTTAATAATTTATTTTAAATAAAAAATTAAAAATAATAATAACAAAAAATATATGAAAAAGTATTATTTATTTTCATTAAAATTAAACTATCTATTAATTCAAAAATATATAAAGGAATAAAAATGAAATGATTACATTTCAATAACTAAAATATCGTACAGTCCACATTGCAAATGTTTTCTTATGATCGAAATTTGAAACACACTTAACCTAACCTCTTACGTTCACATGGTTGATGCCGCGTGCGTGAACTTGGCACGTTTGTTTTGTGTCGTGAAACATTAAAATGTATAAAACAAAATAATGGGCCAATAATATTAATACATAATAAAACTTATATACATTGATTTTAATATCATATTAATATAGAC
>JABFPN010002906.1:0-20112 GCA_022817305.1 Leptoteleia sp. ZL-2020
CTATTGAAGGGGTAGGTTCCGCGCTCCAATTTTTGCGGATTCGTAATCAGCGGACAAAAATACATCGATTTCAAAAAAAAAATCATAGGTAGGGGGGGGGGTGAGATAACAGATAATTACCAAAATTTTTTGTTGAACATATATTTCAGTCGTTTATGTTTGTATCTGTTTATATTTGCATTTTTTAATAGATCATGTAAAACAGACAAATAATTAAAAATGTCATTTGATTTTTTAAAAAATTTTTATTTACTTATCACTTTGACATTTAATAGAAATCCTATTCAGATATTACAAAAATTGCATTAAATATTAGTATAAAAGCAAAAAACTAATTTAAAAAGGATTAACATTGAATTAATATTTATCCAGTTCTCATACATATATACCATATATGTGATTCCACATATGATGATATATGTGATATAGAGTTATATATGTTAGTTTCCATTCACATATGTAACCATATATATTACATATATCTGTATGTTAAAGAAATATTAGAATAATAAAAATTTCATTGAAACATAAATGTTTTATTTAAACAAATATACGAACAAATCAGTTAAAATGTGTGTGTTCACTGATTGAACATTTTTTCATAGATTGTTTAGATAAATAAAAATGAAAAATAAATGCATAGAGTTATAAATACTTAACACAAAGAAATATAAACTTATTAGACTATCTTATGAGACTGAAAAATAAAACATTTTCACAATACAAAATTTTAACGAACTACATTTTCTTTAGTTTTTAAAAGCACAAAGGGTTACTCAAAAAGAAATAAACGCAATAATAAACAATATTGTTACTTTCATTTTTTTTAATTTAACCGTTCGCTTATTATCAAACAATTCTTATTTGCATTTATAATTTGAAAAGCGTTTTATTCTTCAGCGCCACGACTATCTCAGTTATTTAAAAATGTGCATGCGCTGCGCGTAACGCGTTGATGCCCGAAGAAGTCATATTTTTCTTACGCATTCCACGCAGCGATCTGTTTTATATACACGGAGAGAAAAAGATCAATTTTTAATGAAAAGTTTACTACTTTGGCATTATACTTACAGAACACCATTATATGGAAAACTAGTTGATTAAAATTTGTTAACTTAGTTTATTAAAAATAGTAATTCTATGCAGTTTCATATAATTTAACAATCTGTTTATTAAATTTTAGTAAACTGTTCAATAATTGGTTAATTAACAACATAGGCAATGGGTTAGCGACACTGATGAATAGCGACATCCAACGGAAAAAATATAAAATAAAATGTTTGCCAAAAATTAGAATTCAGTTTGTTAACATTTGTAATCCCTGGTTTCTTAATTTTTAATATTCTTTTCTCTCCGTGTATACACGGAAAAAAATATGAAGTGCACTACTAAATTTCAATTTAAGTTAGATATATTGTTTGGCCATTATTGGGATAAGTAGAAATTATAATTATCGTAGCCAAACAAATTTATGTGAGTCATATTTTTGAAAACTAACCTAGCTAGTTGATTCAATTTACATACACTGTATGGCTAAATCAGCCATACAAATTTATCTAATCGTCAACACAGTGAAATCCAAGTAGTTTTCGTTGACATATTGAGGTTATGTTCAGTCCCCATAAGATAAGTGTATGGTTGAATCAGCCATACAGTTTATCTAACCTTTAAATATTCATTTTAGTCGATTAATATCTAGGTCCTTCTGCAAATAGAATAAATTCTTACTATATTAGTTAAAAATTGCTAGATAAACTCATTTACCTACCAAAGTGAATACTTTTTTTCCGTGTATAAATGATTTGATTTAAGTAAACACTGCTTGGAGCAAGCTGATCAAAAATCTAAAAAAAAAATAGTAATAGTAAAATTTAAAACAATTCATATTAATTTAGGGATATCTCCAAATAGTGAAATATTTTCCTACAAATAATAGTAAAAATAATAATCATAAAAGCAGTGTTTAGTATTTTCGTATTAAGTGATACTACATAGCTACTAAATTTTAATATTAATTGCAGCAAAAACATTCACTTTTCCCAGTGTATCCTTAAATTGGTATCAAAAATTAGTAATTTATGATTTTCGTCTTTCTCAGTGTACGAGGGTTCAATTCTCGTTCTCTTTTTTTATGTTTCAGGAGCGTCTACTTTTATGTTTGCACAGGAATTACTTTGACAGTGATTGCACTTGTAAATGGTATTTTGCAACTGGAAAAAAGTGAGGTAAGATAAGATATAAGCAGGTGCACTCGTTTGTTCTTATATCCCATGAAAAAAATTTATATTGGTCGCATATATGTGGCTTATATGCAGACTTATATGTTGGCATATATGTGGCACATATGCAGACTTATATGTTAGCATATATATGGCACATATGCAGGCATATATGCAGTATATATGTGGCATATATGCAGGAATGGCAACCTATATAAATTTTTTTTTCATGGGATGTTCTGCTCTCTTTTTCTTCTCCTTTTTTTTTGTTCGCCCCTTCTTCCCATACTCGGCGGGACGTGTTATTTAATCAAATGTGATTACTGTGCCACGCGCCGCGGCAGCGATCGCCACGATCGATTAATGTGAACTCATTGGAAACGTGCCATTGCCACTTGACATTGACACTGTGGCCACGTTCCAGGTTTAATGTCAAATTTATCGATTTATCCACGTCGCATTTGTTGCAACAATGTAGCCTCTTTTACATACTTAGCAAAAAGGAGTAAATAATGAATATTATAAAAATGAAATAAATAATAAAAAAATAATGCTTGGGATATATTAAATTTTAACATTTTCAATATTTATTGACAGTATCAAAGTTGAAAAAATAATTGCATGTTTATTTTTAATAAATAAATAGTTATCTTCATTTATTTTACAGTAAAAGATAAAGTATGAAAAAAAGGACAAAATATTTTTAATTTAACTTAATATAGTAAATTAATATAATATAGTAATTATTATTTTTTAATTTTAATTTTTCAATTCATCTTGTTTGCAAATAAAAATTAAAAGTATTATTTCATCTGTACATATGTGTATATATAAATATATACTTTTTTGTTTTAGTTTTCATTAAAAGAGAAAGATATCTTTCATTCATTTCCAGAAAATTCGAAATAAACAATCAAAAGCTTTTTCCTTTTAAATTAAAAATGTATAAAGTTATGATTAAATATAAGTAAAAGAATTTTTTCTATGTAACTGAAGAATGAAACGTTTTTAATATTGTCTATATACAAACGCAATATTTGTAAATATTTTCAAGGCCAAATTAAAAAAACAAAAATAATAATATTGTTTGTTTACGTCCAAATGACATAGACATGGATGTAAATATAAAACAAAAACAATGTCAGTTTACATCTTGCATTTCGAAAGCGTTTCATCTTTCAGTCATATAGTTTTTTTTTTTATTTAGTAATATCTAGGATCAATTAATATTTTAAAATTGCATTTTCTTCCTTCGTTTCCTCGTTTCTGGCTTCAAAACAGCATGTTATCCGATAAAAGTTCTTAAATCAAACACAATCCGTAGTTCATAAATCCATCTCCAAAATTTAAATTAAAATCGCAATATTTCTTGAACTTTTAATGTATTCGGCGTTTGGTTTTCAGATTGTACCGAGTTGGGTGAGAAATATCGCAGTACGAATATCAGAAAATAGGATCGTGGCACAAAATGTGGCGTCGCTCGTCGTGTTTTTAACTTTCCTGACAGCTCTTTCACCTATTGTAGGTATTAAATATAAGAAATAATACAAATATTTACACACTAATGCATGTTATAAAAATTTAGAAATCAAACTTACAATTTCTTTTTAATCATAAACAAATGTGCTGGTGTTAAAATATTAATAAAAAATTTCGAATATTTTTCATAAATTTAAAATGCTTCATTAACTATTGTCCAAGAAAAAAGGGCTGAATTGAAAATCAAACATTAATGTTAAGTTAATAATAAAGTTAAAAAATGGTTGAATGAAAATCAAACCTAAAACACTAAATTTTTTTTATTTAATTTGAATTAACTTTGTAGAATGAAATTTTTTTAAATTCAAATTTTCAATAAGAATGGACGTTTCCATTTAGAACTTTAAAATCCCCCCCCCCCACCTCAAACCTCGTGGATTTGGAACAATTGTAAATCAGTTCGATGTTCATTTGCAAAGTAACTGAATAAAAGTTGGATACCACTTTTGCGCATTTCCAGTCTTCTATATTTCGATTAATACTCCAGTAGATGGCGCCGAGGAGAGTTTTCCCGCAAGAGAAGTGTCTTGGGAAATGTATATATGTACATAATACATTTTGCACTATTTTATTAATGTAATTTCTTTTCTATAAAGTTTTTACTTGAACAGAATATTCAAGTTCACTTTATAATGTCGAAATTCTGAAATAGTAAGCTTATTAATATTATAATATCAAACTTACAAATTGACATTCCTAATTTATAAGTTAATTATAAATTTATGATAGTTGAGGTTTATTTTTAATGTCATTATACGATGAAAATTATTGAAATGAATTTAATCTAAATTCTGCTGCTTTTTGTTGAACGAGCCCATTCAAGAAGTATAAACTGGGATAATGAAGTGATACGTCACAATGATAACTTGCCGGGGCAAAAGTTTTACAATATTCAATTGGCACTGGAGTAATCTAAGATCATTTGCATAATTAAAATGTATTATAATATAATATAGAAAATAAGGAACATACGATTAGAGTAATGATAAGTTCTTTAAGGACAAAAGTTGGTAATTAAATGCTTTCGTGGCACAATTTCAAATTTTAAGAAACTTTTTTAAAAGTTTTAACAACATATTATCTTGAAATTCAATCTAAAACTAAAATTATTATATATATATTAATTATATTATTAATACAAAATACTTTTATTCCATTTTTTTAATTATTTATTTAAGAATATTTTCAAATTATTTTCTGTTCTAATTATTTATTTGTATGGATATTTTGTAAAGTTATATTCATTTTCTATCAAAAGATGAAACAAAAAGAAATAATCTTTTCAGAATTATATTTCATACGTATAAAGTTTCCCGCCCTTATTATAGAATAAAAATAATTTTGCAAAATTATTGTGATGTTCATCTTACTATCAATGCTGATTTAAAATACATTATATCCACCTGGAAGGCTATTAAATTTTTTTGATTCAATAATTTCCATTGTATAAATTAATCAAAAAAAAAAAAAAGTTGTTACTTTCTTGATAAATGGTAAATTCATCGCGAAGCTATCTTTCTTTATTCGTACGAAATCCTTTGATACCTGGACGTCTATTCAATGGGATCATGAATTTTTACTTAGAGTTAAAGCGTCACATTTCGGATCAAAGTCCCACCGTCAGGTTTGATAGGACTGTATCATAAATCGATCGGTACATTATTCAACGCTGACACCGTAACCTAATCGAATTACATAATTGTACGAGAAAATAATAGCTATATGATTAAATATAATTTAGTGCCTTTTAGAAACAAATTGTAAAAAATATATGATATATAATCATAATAAGATAATATTTAAGCTAAAAAATAATTGAATTATTACTCTGTTTATGAGACTGAAAGAAAAAATTTCAGTTTTTAATAAAATATTTTTTAATTTGGTAACATTGTTAGAGTTCTTGTGGAAAAAGTTGTTGAAAAATGCTGAAAAATCAGCATTTTCAGCAGTTTTCAAATCCCCAAATCTACTGAAACTGGGACTTTTCAGTATTTTCAGCATTTTTTCAGCGTTTTCAACATTTTTCGGTAATTTTTCAGTCTTCAACAGCACATTTTCACCTTTTTTCAGCAAATTTTTTCCACAAGAGTTAAGAACATTTTTTTATAATTGACATTTTTTTTATAAATAACATTTTTAAAATGTAGTTAAAATTGTGTAGTCGATTTATAAGTATAAATTAATAATTTGTATATTTTTACATTTTCTAAATAAAATTAACTTTTTTATACCTATACTCATTTCGTAGAAAAGTTTTTTTGCTATGCTATATTTTAATAAACTTTATGAAAAAGTGAAATCTAGTTGACAAAAACATAAAAGAAATGCGTTCTGCATCATCGGATAACAATTTATTCAATGTAATTTACGTTAACAAAGCGTTCAAAGTGAATCTTTTTTTGGCGCGAGATTGTTCGTCAAAAATATTTTGTAATTTTACTTTTTTATGGGTGAGTTAGAGTATCATGAATTATAAATTAAATTAATAAAAATTAAGCGTTTATTGAATGATTTGATGCGTATTAAAAAATTGTGTGTATCCTTACATGGTTTCTTGTCTAATTTCTAAAAAGCGCGTATGCAGCACCACCAAACGCGATTAAATGTAGCCAAAAATTGAAAGCCAAATAATTTTCAATCTATTTATAGATTCTTTTAGCTTTCTATACTATGAATAAAATTTAAGGCGTGTTCCAAAATTAACTGCAGTACTGCGTGAGTGAGACAAACATATGAACATTAATAAGCCAGAAGAAGATGCACAATACTGTCAGTCAATTTTGGAACGTGGCTTACATATTTGACGGTTTGTCAAACGGAAAATATATCGAGTCGACTAAGTCGCTCTCAATTTTTGACGATTGCAACGCCATCGCAATTTGTACAGCGAACTACGATTTGTACAATTTTCAATCTGAGAAATTTAGCGAAGTCTACAGACCCTGACACTACCCTTGCGAGCAACCTGTTGGCAACGCCATATATTGGATAATATGTGAACAATCCAGTGTATAAAGCCGATTAATAAAATTTAATGATTCACAATCAGAGCTTTCAATATCAATTTCTTAAAATATAATAATTTAAAAAAAATTAGATATAAATTAAAATTCAATTTATAAAAATGTTATATGCTCTGGTTTATATATATACTACTAACAATTGTTTATAGATAGATGACTGCGCCACCCAGTAAAGACGGTAGAAGATCATCTCGACATTTTATTCTAATTATTACTATTTTTCCTTGTTATCATTATTATCTGAAGTAACACAGATTACAACACCTTCTTACATTTTAATATTCATTTATCATCATATTTCTTGCCTTTTTTGTAATTTTCAAATCTTATTTCTCATTTCAATAACCTACTCCACTTTTTAAGTTTTCTCCTTAATACAAATTAAAGGTAAATTTTCCAAACGTCGTATGAACATGTTTACGACGTCTGAACTGTCCAATAAAGACGAAAGAAAATGGTCGACCAAATGAAAATAACAATAAAATTCAAGCAGAGGGTCGAGGCGAATATTGTAATACAAAAATTATTTCGCCCTTTGCGTTCTCCATCACCGGTAAACTGCTTGGCTAGAAAAAAAAAAAAAAACAGCCGAAAAACATTTCCGGCCCGATGGTTTCGTCGTCTTCTCACTCCCTTTTTTATCTTCTTCTGTTTTGCAGATCACCCTGGATGGGACTGACGTTTGCGGCAATAAAACTTTATCGTCCTCCGCGGACTCGCTTGGCAATTCCACTGCGGTCGCTCAAAGTATTTTCAAAATTAATGTCCCATGTTTCTACACCATGTTCTCCGACGTAAGTCTGACGCGCCGCCATTTTCCGTGGTTACTGCCCACGAAGCGATATAAATGATTATCCGACGTACGCTTAACTTGCGCAGCCCCAGAGGCTCCTTTCCCCCCTTGGCGTCGGTTTTTATGTTACGATCAACTCGGCGAAATTGTTTTTATAATTGAAATTAAAATGTCGGACAATTGGGTAGGACACCTCTCCGCCATTGCCGTTCGTTAGTTTTGTTAGTTTAAGGACAGTCTATCGGGCGGAAAATCGTGGAACTGAAGAATAAAACGTTTTCAAAGTACAAAATATAAGAAAACTATTTTCTTTTGTTGTTATAACGTATAAAGGGTTATTCGGAACGAAAATAAAAACAATAACAAACATTGTTATTGTTTTTGTTTTGATAGTTTGACCTTTCGCGTGTAAACAACCAATTTTTGTTTGTATTTACAATTTGAGGAACGTTTTGACCTTCGGTTTCATCGGAAATTCATTTGTCGAGATTAAGAAATGGGAAATTAATTGCTGCTCGTTAGTTTTGTTAGTTTAAGGACAGTTTATCGGGCAAAAATTCGTGGGACTGAAGAATGAAACGTATTAAAAATACAAAGTTTAAGAAAATTATATTTTTTTTATTTTTTTTTAATACTTAAAGGGTTATTCAGGACAAAAATAAAGACAATAACAAACATTGTTATTGTTTTTGTTTTGTTAGTTTGACCTTTCGCGTGTAAATAACCAATTTTTGTTTGTATTTACAATTTGAGAAACGTTTTGACCTCCGGTTTCATCAGAAATTCATTTGTCGAGATCAAGAAATGGAAAATTAACATAATCCTGAAAAATGAAACGTTCTCGAAAAACGAAATGTAAACAAACTTTGTTTCTATTTTGTATTTACATCCATTTTTGTGTCCTTTGGACGTAAACAAACAATATTATTGTTTTTATATACCTTCCAAATATTTACAAACATTACTTTTTTATACATTCAAATTTGAAAACGTTTCAATTTACAGTTCCCTACAATTAATTGTTAAAAGTTGAAATCTTTCACTTTTTTTATTGGAGAATCTGAAAATTTTCCCATCCTTCTGCCATACCGTTCCTTAATATATAAATGAATGTTAAACAAAACAAAATAATAATATAATTTGATGGAACAATTGCAGCTGTTCCCGGTGCTGGTGATGCTGGTGATGATAACCTGCGCGGTGTACCAAATATTGACATCGGTGTTTAAAGTGGCGGTGCTAAGTGTGGTCGTGATTTGCTACCTGAGCCTGAGCATTTACCAGGCGTACAATGAGGAAGAGATGGAGCAGACGTCCCGATGGCTCGCGGGCGTCCTGGTCGTCTTCTTCATGGCTTGTTTGGTCGCCCACTCGCAGCACACCGAGGCCACCTACCGGCTTGACTTCCTGTGGAAATTGCAGGCCACCGAGGAGAAGGAAGAAATGGAACACCTCAAGGCTTACAATCAAAAGCTCCTTGCTAACATTTTGCCGGAACACGTGGCCGAACACTTCATGTCCACTTGCAATTCCGACGTGAGTTTTCCCGTTTATAATAATCACAGGGAAATGCCACAGGGAGTTGGTCATAATGAAAATGTTACGTATGTTTATGGGACAGACAAATGAAACGTTTTTAATCTTAACCTTATAAAAAAACGATGTTTGTAAATATTTGGATGGTCAAATTAATGGAACAAATACGATACTTTTGTTTATTTATATCCAAAGGACATAAAATTGGATGTAAATACAAAATAAAAATGGAGTTTGTTTACATCCAAAGGATATATGATTGGATGTAAATACAAAACAAAAATAAAGTTTGTTTACATCCAAAGGACACAAAATTGGATGTAAATACATAACAACAATAAAGTTTGTTTACATCCAAAGGACATAAAATTGGATGTAAATACAAAACAAAAATAAAGTTTGTTTACATTCTGTATTTTGAAAACGTTCCGAACAATTGTCATTCGAACAATGGACCGCGTCCCCAAATTAATCAAGTTGGAAATTCCATATGGAAATATTATTTGGAAAGCCACAAGGTTATTTTCATGTAGAAATAACTTCTGCAAAATTTATGAGTATAGAAAGAAATTACTTGAACTTTGGTTTCAAATTAATGTCCCTCAGTTGGTTGACGATAATTTCAGTACAAAATTACAGTCACACTGCAATTTGGAGTGCATTAAATGAACTATGATATGACCTTCACCTGGTGTAGTAGTGAAGATGTCCATTAGGTGAGCATCAGAGCACGAATTTGATGCCTTACTTACGACGTTTTTTCATCACCTAACCATTTCAAATGAAAAGGTGTGGAGTGTACGAACTCGTCGTGCAAACCTATGTAATAATGTGACTTGTACGACGAGTCAGAACATTCCAATACACCGAGATTTCCGAAAGATTTTTCCCTGGGTAGTTTCCCTTCCCTACAAGGTTAGACTAGGGCAAATGAAGAATGATTATGACAAGGTAAAAGGTATAGGTTAAAGGATGAATTGAATTCCCAGTAAATGATTGGTTAGATTCTCCTACAGAAGTACTGGTCCAACAGGCTGAACGTAAAGGGTTAGGAACAAAATATTAAATTAGCTCTATAACCGAAGGCAAATTACATGAACTTAAATCTTAAATGTACTATTTTAATAGTTTTTAGGTAGATTGCAGTTGTTAAACTTAACAGGAACTAACTAAAGGACCTTAATTCGAAATTCAATGGAGATTAGTATTACTTTTGTTTTGTTTACAAATTTCACAAGTATCAAATGTATGTTGAACTACCTTAAGGAAATTCATTGTGGAGTTTCCTTATGAATATTATAAATGGTGTTAACTATAGCCCTCCAATTGTCGAAACTAGTCGAAAGTTCCGACTTGTTTCATCAGAGAAAACTCATTTAAAGTTCTGGATGATTGTTCCGAGAAAGTCAATATTTCTTTTGAACTATTTATACAGAATTTCAATACAGAAATATGTAGCAGTATTCCTCCATTCTGAAATTCAAAGATACACCTCGCAACAGTTTAGTTACTAACAAATTTTAATAATCCTCGAAAATATTGAAAATTAAATTTCTTTTCGCCCTTTGTGTATCATATTTTCAACACTCTCGTTCCAAGACTTTCAACACATTTTTGCATTGTCAAAGGCTTTCGACTTTGTCCGCGAAGCGTGTTTCAAATTTAATTGCACTAACAACTTTGAGCTGCAGAAAACCAAATTGTTTTGTTAACAGCACAATGTCCATTGTTAACTCGAAACTACATCTTGTATTAAATTAATATCAATCCAATAGAAACAAATAATGCCGCGGTTTAATTAATGCTAAATCCAATGTAATATTCAGTGTAAACAATCTTTGAGCTTTCAGCGAGGCAAATCGGGATACCCATACAAATGAGACTGAAAAGTGGAACGTTTTAAAAATACAAAATGTAAACAAACATTGTTTTTGTTTTGTATTTACATCCACTTCTAAGCCCTTTGGATGTAAACAAACAATGTTATTGTTTTTGTTTCGTTAATTTGACCTTACAGATGTTTACAAATATTATTTTCTGTAACACGTGCATGGAAACTGTCCTGTTTCCATCCTGTTTACCCTGTTTTGGCACTGGAAATCAGCTAATTTCCTAGCTTCGAAAAATCAGCTAGTCCTAGGTCGAAAACTGGTTGATCTCTAATCCTAAATTCCAACCTAGGACCCCAGCTAGGAAACTAAGCCAGATCCTATAACTACCTAGGAACCTACCTAGAAAACTAGCTAATTTCCAGTGCCAAATTTCTATATATTAACTAAGTTCCTAGGTAGTTATAGGAGCTTAACTAGTTTCCTAGCTGGGGTTCTAGGTCAAAAACTAGTTGATCTCTGATCCTAAATTCCAACCTAGGACCCCAGCTAGGAAACTAGGCCAGATCCTATAACTACCTAGGAACCTACCTAGGAAACTAGCTGATTTCCAGTGCCAAATTCCTATGTATTAACTAATTTCCTAGGTAGGTTCCTAAGTAGGTTCCTAGGTAGTTATAGGAGTTTGCCTAGTTTCCTAGCTTGGATCGTAGGTCGAAAACTAGTTGATCTCTGATCCTAAATTCCAACCTAGGACCCCAACTAGGAAACTAGATCCTATAACTACCTAGGAAACTAGCTGATTCCCGATGCCAAATTCCTATGTAGGATCCCAGCTAAATTTCCGCCCTAGAGTGGAAAACGTCTAGTTTCTGTCTATATCTAAAAACAGCCGATTTCATTTTTCTAAGTAGAACGGAAACAGGGCACTCTCCTTAAACTTCTTACAAAAAGTAATATACGCACCAGGGCGAAACGACCCAGTGGCGCAAAACGCAATTTATATAACCTTTTTGTAACACGTGCACGAAATCTATCTTGTTTTCATTCTGCTTAAAAGATGAAAACTAACTGACTGACTATAGACAAGGACGAAACTTTACGCCCTCGGTCGAAAAACGACTAGTTTCCGTCAGCGTTTAAAAACAGCTAATTTCTTTTCTCAGAACGGAAACAGAAACTCTCCTTGCACGTGTTACAAAATAGTACATTATGCACCAAGGACGAAACGACAATTAGAAACAAGTGTGAAGTTGGCCGCATTAGACAAAGGCGGCCAACTTCACACTCGTCTACAATCCCTATCGTTCCGTCCTTGGTGCATAATATACTACTTTTATATGCTTAATTTTAGAAACATTTGATGCAATATTGTTTGAAAATTGTTTTTTTTTTTTTTGTCAACAGGAGCTCTACCACGAGCAGTGCGACTTCGTCTGCATTATGTTCGCCTCGATACCAAACTTCTCCGAGTTTTACGTCGAGCTCGAGGGCAACAACGAGGGGGTCGAGTGTCTCAGGCTTTTAAACGAGATCATCGCGGACTTCGACGAGATACTCGCCGAGGAGCAGTTCAAGTACATAGAGAAGATCAAGAGCACTGGCGCCACCTATATGGCTGCATCGGGTTGGTATTAAACGTATACTCGCCGGCGATAAATGGCCGGTGCGAGACCGGAGGAATGCCGAGTGGCGGCAAGAACGCGCGACAGAAATAGATCGGAAATGCCTCGTTATGGTATTGATCTGATTTACGACTTCGCTCCCGAGGTTTGCCATCGGGAAACGAGACGTTTCTTTCGAGAAGTCTTACCGGGACGCCGCTTAAATCCAATCATTCCTACGCTGACCGATTTCATTGCCGTTCCGTTTTGTACACTTGTAGAAATTTATTAGCGTTTATTAGTAGGTCTTGACTTAACGAAACTAACTCAATTACCCTAGAAAAATTGGAACGTAAATGGTCCATATTTGTTTTAACTATGTTATATAAAGAAATGAAGAAATTCATATATGGACATATATGCTATTTCTTAATCGGTATATGATATTATATGGTCATATTTTTGGAATATTCTGGAATATTTTTCACTATTGGGGTCCTTATATTGAAATCAATTTTTACCATATATCAACCAATATATGGCCGTATATGGCCATATATAAATTAAGAAGAAACATATATGTCTGTATATGAATTTTATGAAAGAAAGTAAAAGATTCATATATGGACATATGTTTTTTTCTTATTCCATACATGGACATACATGTTTTTTCTTATTCCATACATGAACATAAATGTTTTTTCTTATTCCATACATGGACATATATGATAGATATACGGCAATAATTGATATAATATTTTGGCCACATATGGTATCAATAATTTCATATATTGAAATCAATTATTACCATGTATTAACCATATATGGTTGTATATGTTCATATATGAATTTTGTATTTTCTTATATGAAATTGTCAAAACATATGTTCTATTTTTACTAGAGACGTGAAATATAAGGACACATGTTACAAATATGGATGCATATGTGGCCGTACATGTAACATATAATAAACATATGTCTCATAAATAGTAATAGTAATCTCATAAATAGTATCTCATACATACATCATATATATTACATAAAAATAAAATGAAACGTTTATGTTCCATACATGTTTTAACGATTTAATATAAGAAAATTCTTTAAGAAAATAAAAATTGATTTCATAAATTTTAATAATTATACCGCATAATGATATCTTATTAGTATAATGTCAAAGTAATAAACATTTTATTAAAAATTAATATTTTTTTCTCTCAGCATAAAGAAGAAAAGTACCGCTATTGGATTGGATTTAATTATATAGAATTCTAAAAAAAAACTGAGAAAAGCTTTAAAAGAAATACCCATAATTTCTCTCTCAATCTCTGATTACAAACAAGAAAGAAAAAATACCAGATAATAGCTATTTATACCTTTTTATATTAAATACAATAAAGAGACAAACAATTACTTAGTAACTTTTAAAAAGAAAATTCATATACCGCAGTATAGAATAGTCGATGTAAAACTAAATAGCAGGGTTGTTGGGCATAAAATTTGCGGTTCGTGTTAAATTTGTTTCCACTGGAAAAAGAAAGAAAAAAAAAAGAGTGATTTTATTTTCCACGGGATTGGTGATATAATTGTGAACGATAATTGTGTTACTACATACACTCGCGATTGGAAAGTGTGATTAAAAGGTTCAGCAATTGCACATTTTACGTCCTTGTGAAAAAGTAAAATCAATCAACTTTTCTGGTACATTGTTGATATTATGATTCTGTTTGTCTGCGGTTATTACTTTTATCTCGATAACAGTAATTTGTGGTAAAATCAATATATCGGAAGAAAAATGATGGAAGGCTGTTTTGGTAAATGTAATTTGGCAAGGAAATTAAATTGTTAAATTGCAGGTGACGTTTGAGAGAAGTGGCACTGCAAATTAAATTCCAGCTTGACTGACCAAAATGGACTTATCAAGAAATTCTATTTTCATTTGCTTACGTTCTTAATATAAAGCATTTTACGCGCAATTTTTGAGGGCTATTGTACGTTATCAAAAGTTTCGCTTTTGTGTAAAAATTATTCATCAATCTTTTAAATAATAATTGACTGATACGAACATGAAATATATGTTAGAAAAATCTTCAATTAAACAATATTTAAGATATTTTCAAATTAAAGATATAATCATGCGCAATAAATAAAAACAAGTATTTATTAAATTCAACGATGTATTACCCGAATCTCCATCCAATGACCTTTTCAATTCCACACCTTTATACAGTTTCGGTCTTCCTTTTCCGTCCTTTGCCTTCGACGTCAAATACGCCGGTCTTCAATTTTTGAAGCCATTCGCCACATCTTCCTTCACTGAAACCAACCTCACCTTTTACATCAGACAATTTTAACTTATTTAACTTAATGATGGCGCCATCTATTGTCAAACAACGGAAGCTTTGTAGAACTAATAGAAATTCTTCCATTTTCACAGGCTTGACCAAAAACTCATGCGACATGAAGGGCTACAAGCACGTGACCGCGATGGCGGACTACGCTTTGCGCATTCGCGAGCAATTGGCCTACGTGAACGAGCACAGTTTCAACAACTTCCGGATACGAATTGGCATCAACATCGGGCCCGTGGTGGCGGGAGTGATTGGTGCCCGGAAACCGCAGTATGATATCTGGGGTAACGCCGTGAACGTGGCCTCGCGGATGGATTCCACCGGAGTCCTCGATAGCATTCAAGTCACGCAGGAGGTTCGCGACATTCTGCACGAAAAGGGCTATCCGTTGACGTGCCGGGGCACGATTCAGGTCAAGGGTAAAGGTAGTATGGTGACGTATTTCCTAGATGGCGCGCGGGACTCGGTGAGAACCAATCAGAATGTGAGAAGCGCCGGTACAAGCGAGGCGCCATCTTACGGTAACGGCGCGGTCATGTGACACAAACGGGCCTCCATTGCAGAGGTCGCTGTTTAAACTACGGGGTGGGGTGGGTTCAATCAAACGGGGTGGGGAAAATGGGGGGGGGTGCGGGAGTGTGCCTGTGATAAAAGTGGTCTGTCCAATACTTTTGAATTGAAACTCACGCGACAAGACTTTTCTTTTCAATTTAAAATAAATATTGATAATAGTGAATAATGGGTAACTGTACTGTAATTGTTCATGAAGATGTAAATATTTTTTATCCCCCAGGTTTTTTAGAATTTTCGCCTGTTAGTAATTCTGAAATGTATGGACCATATATTTTTTAACAATTTCAATCGAAGGAAATTATATTGGGAATATTATCTAAATTATTACCATATATCAACCATTTATGGTCGTATATGAATTTTGTATTTTCTTATGGACCATATATGTTTCATTTTTACTGGAGATTAAAAATAAAAAATAAATTTTTTAATAGAAAAAGTGATTCCTCTTTTAATTTTTTTTACATTTATCTTTAATTCTGGTTCGCTTTATTATTTAACCTCAAAGTTATTCTAAATTTTAATTATGTCAGAATTTAATTCTTACATTGATATTCTTTTTTTTTTTTTTTGTAAAAAAAAACTTTAAGTACAGTTAAACATTATAGCTAAAATCATGTAAAATAAAATTAATAATTAATAATTATTAAAATGATAATCATTAAACTAAATTACTCATGGTACCAATTCCCGAAGAATCGGAAAGTCTTGACGCAGTAGCGTTTTCAAATCGGACAGATAACGTATTCCAAATAACATTTAGTCGAGGTACAGCTGTGTTTCGATCTTTATGGATAAGTGACTGTCGATATAATCATAATACTTACACTGATAAGTGGCTCTAATAGCGAAGGAAAATCAATGAAGATAATCGTTCATTTATTTTAGCCAGAACACTTAAGCGTGCCGGCTGATAATCAATGAAACATTCAACAACTCGCTCGTTTTAATTACAATTACATTTTGTACTTCATAAGCATGACAATGACAAGTCAATAGTATTTTGTACTGTCAACGCATATTTACTGTTAATCGGAATTCAATTATACTGAACGAACTAGGCAAGGGAAGGTCACGCGTTTGCACTGGAAGGCTTACACTCAGATAAATTCATAAGTAACTTACTACTATATTATATATAAACTCGGGGATATGTATGCATTTGCAATATTACACACACAATGAGAAAAAGGTGGGATAAATATTGTTATACTGTATCTAAAAATGGGGACAAATGACTTCTTGCCATACTTAACAGACAGTTTAACAAAATTATAATAATTATTTTCATTATAATGAATCATAATAATTTGATTCAGTTCTCGTAATCACTTTTAAACTGTATGTTAAGTACGACAAGAGGGTGTCATTTGTCCCCATTTTTACATACAGTAAAATAATTTTTATTACAACTTTTATATAATTATATAACAAAATTTACTAAATTATTAAGAACACGCGGACAAGATTTACTTATGACAAAATTTATTAATAAATAAAATTGAAATTATCATAATTATAATATAGTTTACTATATTGGTTGATAATTTCTATCATAAATACACATCCGCCATAGTTACTATATAATTTTTCTCAAAAACAACATGATTAAAGAATAAAACTCGTCACTTTACCATGGAAACACTGGTGTTAACTTCAACACTAACGAAACTAACAAAACTAACAAAACTAACGAAACTAACAAAACTAACGAAACTAACAAAACTAATACAGGTTTTAAATTTATAAATATCCATGACTAGAAACACTTAGGCCACTTCCCCCGTCAAATTCACATTAGTGGTTGACAAAGATCAATATTTTTTTCCATGCGGCAGCGTAGACTGGTGGTAGATGGCGCCACTAAAGATTGTGAGGTCACGAGTTCTATTCCTTGATAAATAAATTTTTCTATTATTATTCTTAAAAATATATATTATAGTTTGTGGAATACTATAAATGCACACATTTATCCACGGTTTAGTATAAAATATAATAGCAACTACTGATAAATCTCTCTCCGTGTAATAAATTACATTATACCACTGTTGTTGAAGAATTTTGGATAGGAGAAGATTGGATACACCTCATTGACAATTAAAGTTACTTCTTTTTTTTTCTTTTTCAAATGCATATAAAAATACAGGGTACCCTATTCAACTTGAAACGCTGAAATTTGCAATCATACGAAAAAGTTATTTCTTTATATCACGATTCTGTCATATACGTATTGAAAACAAAATCCATATTCAACAAAGTGAGTCGTTCAATTTAAACCCCGTACAATGTATCGAAGAGTATACTTTATCTGTCATGTCAGATAAAATATATATTCTTCTGTACAGATGGAACTATATTATAAATCATCGTATAATTTAGTTGAAAAGTTTACAACGGATAATATATTTCATTGCTCTTTCAATCCATAATCACATACCAAAATTATTCTTGAAAGTAATCTGAAGTTTCAAATTTCAATGCGTCAGCATTTTTTAATATGCACACTGAGAAAAAAGAAATGTCACAAATTACTATTATTTATATCAATTTAAGGACATATTGGAAAAATAAATGTTTTTGCTATAAATAATAGTATAATTTAAAAGCTATGCAGTAGCTTTTAATACAATAGTAATAAAAATTGCTTTTATGATTATCATTTTTACTATTATTAATAGGAGAATACTTCATTTTTCGAAGACATCCCTAAATGAATATGAAATATTTTCAATTTTACTATTACTTTTTTCTCAGTGCATAAGCGCAGGAAAATGTTTGATTAAATGGTAAATATTACTCTGAGGAAACGAAAATATTACAAATTACCATTTTTCATATTGGAAAAGTGAATATTTTTGTTACATTGAGAAAAAGGTTTGATTGTAAGAACTAAACATTTGTTCTTTTTTGTTTAATCGACCAAAATTTTTATTTTAAATAACGAAATGATTGGTCCAGTAATTGTTATAGTAATATTATATTATATGGTAATAGTAAAAATATTTTTTAAACGTCAAAATATTTCTAGTAAATTTAATGAAAATTTTACCACACTAAATAGTAATAACTATTCTAATGTTACATCATTTTATTTCATTTTTCATGTAAAACTATTTAGATACTGAACTTACAAAACTTGAAATGTTAGAATACATAGTAAAGTTCATTCCAACACTTTTCCCAGTTTACAATTGAATTACCAAATTACCCAAAAAAAAAAAATGAACATAAATATGTAAAGAAATTTCTACAATGCAAAGTACAAACAGATACAGGAAATTGCAGTCGCTTAAAAGAAAATTTGTTCCGGGGTGGCCGAAAAGGGAGGAAAGGAAAAAAAAAAAAAAAAAAAGAAATCTGCGGAAAAGTCGAACAATAAAAGTGTGGAGGGAAAAGAAGCGGGGCTAATTCCGGTGGCGTTGTGCGATTCGGACGTGCCATCCTTGAGGTGGAACGGGGTGCTTTAAAGGAATAAAATAAAATTAAAGATGAAAGGGAAAAGGCGTACAAAACGTGCGGCGCTATTCGATACCCATAAAGAGCTGTAGCGAGACACTTTTGCGATGTCATGCGAATACCATTTTCTTATAGCCCGCTCTGATTTTACGTACACGTACTCGCCCCGCCCCTTTTTCTATTTTCTCTTCTTGTTTTACCTTTTTTTTTCTTTCTTTCTTTTTTTTTTTCGTTTTACGACCGTCGATAGTTAATTTTCAGTCGTCCGAATAAAACGACTCTTTTAAAATATAACTCGAGAAAATCCTGCGCGAACACCCGGACAAGTCTTTTGCGTAGTTAACATTTCAAATTTTATGTAATAAAACTTAACTTTGAATTAGTTTTGAGGCTCTTAGCTAGAAGAAGTTAATGATGGAACTGAATTGTTCTATCCTCATAATCGTGAAACTTATTTTTCTTCCCTTTTATTAAATATTTATATTTTATTAGCATTTATATCACTTTATGTCTTATTTCTCTGTTCCAAATGAACAATAAAATTGTATGGACACACATCTGGAACTACACAAATATATGTCAGATACGTGTAGTCATATATATAAAATACATATTATTTGTTATATTTTCATATATATATATATAAATTTTCATCTGTGATATTCCTATTACAATAATTAAAATGAAATGTCATTGAATAAGTAACTCAGAATGAACAGAACCTTATTAATAATACATCTTTAGACAGATGAAACATATATGGTCCTTAGATGTTTTAACAATGTCATATAAGAAAATGGAAAATTCATATGTGGACATATATTATTTTTTTTCTTAATCCGTTTTTTCTTAGCCATATATGTTTTCAATATTTTCCTTATATTGAAATCAATTATTACCACGTATCAACCATATATGGCCATATACGATCATATATGAATTAAGAAAAAACGTATCTGTCCATATATGAATTTTTTTATTTTCTTATATGTAATTGTTAAAACATACACGGAGAAAAATCTTGTATTACTATTTGCAACGTTTATTATGAAAGCTATTACAAAACTGGCTACATTTCTATATTTGATATAAAAGTTGTGAATTTAGCACATAGAAACGTGAATAATGAAATAAAAAGTTTAAACATTACAACGTATTTTTCTGTTTTTACTAAATACGTTGTAAT
>JABFPN010002907.1:0-20111 GCA_022817305.1 Leptoteleia sp. ZL-2020
AATTCCGAAATATAAACGTAAATCATGATTAGCAAAAAAGAACTGAAGATTAAACTATCTACATCTGTACAATAGTAAATTACATGCAACGAATCAAAAGTTAGGTTCAATTTTACTTTATACACTTTACAAAGTAACTCACGAAAATATTACGACTTAAATGCGAACGTTTGTCTTTACAAGTTTGATTTGCCATATTTCGTTTTTTTTTTGTTAATTATTACAGATAATATTTTATCTTCTTTTTTGTTTTTATTTTTACTGAAATATTCTTGAGTGCAATTTTCAATCGTCTTCGAAAGCACTCTATACATTCTTTGTTAAACATTCATTCTCTTTTTTTTGTCTCTATATAAAAAACGAGTGCAACACTCCTACGCTCTTCATAAAAGAAAAAATATCAAGTTTTTGTCGCGTGATTTTAAAATCACAAAAGACTCGATGCGTCTAAGTTATTATATTTAAAATTCTAATTTTGATTTTTCTTTAAATATCTGTTTATCCATTATTTTTTATTTGTTTGCTATCCGAGTACGACCCTGGCGGCAAAATCTATTGTAATTTTCGTAAATTTACACTCTTATTTGTCACGTAATGTACAATTCGAGAAGAAACAAATATGCGATTGGTGTATCTTTAACTATGGATATTTCCAGTTTCCAAAATGTAGCAAATCGAAAATGTTGCAAAAATCTGTCCGCACTTATCAGCAGGACGCGTGTCCCTCCCCTTAGGAGCGTTTTATCGTTTGCACCCCCATGATTACCGCATTCTGTATATGCATGTATAATATTTATATGTTTCTCTCTTTAGTGCCTACTTATTGTTAGTTTATGAAGGAATGTAGTCGTACTGATCGTGTTAAGTCGAGCAGACTTAAGACAAACATTTGAGCGAGCCGGCACGTTCATCGTCCGGTGAGCTGAAAATATTGTCCTCAAAAGCCGATCCGAAGTCGATACGAGCTCACTCTCGTCATCCATTCTTGTTTTCATTTTTGTTTGATATTTCAATTTTTCCACTTCTTTTTAGTCTTTTCCCCTTGTTTTCTTTCGTTTATTTTTACTCTTGCTTTACTTTAAGTCTTAAAAAGGCATCAGCGATTCTCATACTAAAAAGTCGACTTTCGGCAATTCGAAATACGAATTTCGAGAAAATGATAATTGTTGCAATCAAATAACATCATCCGGATGCGCTGTGCCGAGTCCAAAAGGAAAAGAAAAAATAAAACTATGCGCAAAGTCTCTTTCATACGACCGGTATATAGAAACTCTTTCAGCATATTTCGTTTCAAGATAAGCTCAGGGATGGCGTGGAACTTTACAATAACGGAGTCCCACCATCAGCCGGGCTTCTCGCGCCACCAGTAGAATGATGCCTATTCTTCTGTTCTAGCTTTCTCTCGAGATCAGCGCTTTGTGGTTCAAGTGGCGCCACCTGTAACGTTGTAAATCATTATAGAGTTTGCTTTACTTTATATTTCTTAGCTTTCTATTTAATATACTTAAAGATCAAATTTGTTTTAATTCATAGTAAAAGATACTCCTTTATAGAGTTTTCCTATGACAGTTTCTAACTACATTGAGAAAAATAGTATAGTAATCCTGGACTCTGTGTTCCTGTATAAAATAATGCTCGGCAATGTGAGAAGTGGTACTACAGTTCTGATAATTAGTACTTGAAAAAGTACCTCAGCTGAAGCTTCTGAGGAGGGAACCCCCACCCCCATGTTCTCATTCGTTTTACAAATCATGTTATTACATAGACTTGAACGACGAATCTGAACACTCCACACCTTTCCATTCGCATTGATGAGGTGGTAAAAAAACCGCTCCCTGTTAAAAAAAATCTAGCTGGGATCCTACATAGGAATTTTGCACCGGAAATCAGCTAGTTTTCTAAGTAGATTCCTAGGTAGTTATAGGATTTTATCTAGTTTCCTAGCTGGGGTCCTATGTCGAAAACTAGTAGATGTCTGCTCCTACATTCCAACTTAGGACCCCAGCTAGGAAACTAGGCAAGATCCTATAACTACCTAGGAAAGTAGCTGATTTCCGGTGCCAAATTCCTATATAGGATCCCAGCTGGATTTTTTTAACAGGGCTAGGAGAGACAACCAACAACCTGATGCTCGCCAGGCGAACATCTTCGCCACTACACCAAGGCGTCGTGACAGTTTAACCTCAACTACTAAATAATTTATTACTAGTTTTTCACTGTGTCTCAAGGCCTTTCCACTTAAACGAAAACAAAGATGATATGATTTCAAGTAACTGAACATCACCTGTACGTGTCGCTTCGCTACCGTCAAAAAAAGGCGTGCGTGGCGACGCCGAGACCATGCGTCGATTGGCGACTGCACCTGCAGCAACTTCTCCACTCCGAGCGTAGATCCCGTCGACGTTCGCCTGTGCGGGCGACGTCGACGGATCTTGCGTAAGTTCCTCCCGAGGAATCTCGAATTTCTGGCTCGCGGTTTGGGGAGCCTGCGTGAATTCGGCGCCAGGTTTGTTGTCGAGGAGGGCGCCCGCTGACAATATGCTCGGCAGGGAGACCGTTGGTAGCACTGCTTCCTGTGGATCGTCCACGTGCGCAGACCCCGCAATGTCCTGTAGGCCGCCAAAAGCAGGGTCAGCGCGAGAGATCGGGCGATGCTGTTGCCTCCCCAAATCCCCAGCACAGCCATAATCGTAGCTGCAGCAAAGCTGCCCGTCCTACGAAAATGCCGCGCATACGTTAAATCAGAACAGTGCCGTGTCAATCACCAAGACACGTCCCTCGCTTCGACTTTTCTCAGGTTACGTCGACGGACGTAGACGTACTCATTTGGTCTGTCATTCGTTGTATTGTAACTACGTTGTTTAAATCGGTCTGACTGTAAAATAGACTTGGCAGAAAAAGATTATGTAGTGTCTCGGACAAGCATGACTTTAATCAAAATTCATGAAGATTTTAACGACTTCAAAAATTTGTTCTTTTTTTTATATTTCGGCTAAGTGAATTATTAGGCGATGACGATTAATATTTGTGAATTTAAATAGCTGATAACAGAGTTCTTAGTCAAGCTAATTGGAATTCCTACTAGCAACATTCTAGTCTAGAAAAACAGAATGGAGAATTTCGTTCTCTAAGTAGGCTCATGCACAGCTTAGGACTATTGTTGGTTAAAGTTTTGCATGGTGTTTGAGTCGTGCTGCACAAATGCACTGAGAAAAATGCCAGTACGAATTACAAGGATTATGTTTTAGTTATAAAATTTGCAATGCGATCAAAGCTTTATAATTTTTATTGGTATTTCTTTCTGAGTTTATGGTTTAATTGTAAATTTTGTTTAATAGCTTTCAAATGTTCCACTAACTTCGTAGATTTCATCTATGAGCAAGAGTCATATGTATGCAATGGTTGTAGATAAAGTAAGGGCCCCTTTATAATTTTGCAATTAAAATAGAGAAATTTCGGGTGGGTAGTAGCTTTTCAATGATATTATACCATCCCTTTCGACGTTTAATAGAAACAGCGGCTCATTGAGTGGGGATACCTCCTAAACATAGATTCGGTGCGCTTAATGAGTCAGAGGTTTGCAATCCAGCAAAATGAGAGCCCTTTAGAAAGGTATGCAGTTCCGCCCATCTCGGCTGTTGCGATAACATTTTTAAGCTTAAGAGCATACATGCTCCTAAGCTGTCATGTGGAAAACGAGTTCCCTAAATATGGCCAGAAAAATGTGACACAGTGACCATCAATTATGCATATTTGTGCTGGAGCAATATTTTAATGAAATTATGCACCTATTTGATAAGAAAAACATTTTTACAAAAAATAAACAATATTTTGCAAAAAAAAGTTTGAGCACAAATTTGAATCATTAACAAATAAAAACAACACATAAAATTGATGAATTTACCTTGTAATAAAGCCATATTTAGGAAACTCGTTTTATGATTTGTCAAACAGTGAAGAATAAAACATTCTTCCATTATATTAATATCTAATGGTAAAACAAGTTCATTATACTTGACTATAATTATAATACATGACATAAGTGTAAAATCTGTATATATTCCAAATAATATCCGCATTTTCAGCGAATTTCAAAGTTTTTTCAAATAAGAAATTGCGGAAAATTTCCATTTATGCCAAACTTGCATAAATTTTATAATAACCGCCAATATAATTTTTCTTCTTGACATTTTATTCTTTATTATCGACATTATCGATTTTAAAGAATGTTTTCTACATTATTGACACTACTTGACTTTATCAACGCTTATGGCATCGCGTTAAGAGGTCGAATTTAAAAAAAAAAATTAGCACTAAAGTGTAAAGCGCTTTAATAAAACCCCCACATTTACTAAGAATATATTTTCACTTGAAACTAAGTAGCTTCGAAATGTTTTTGCGTGTAAAAAAAATTTATCAATATCTTGGTAAAAATATATAATAAATTAGCAGTGTTCCATTTATGATGTAAAAAAGTTAACTCTAAAATATATTTATTGCTATTTCTGCAATAGAATAATTTTTTATTGTACAGTGACGTAAAACTACAACATAAAATATTTCATACATGTTTTTTTTGAAAATAATAAAGTTAGTTATGTTTTACTACTATACTAAATAACTATATTATAAATAATATAAGTACAATACCTTTGTACTTGACTTACTTAACAATTGAAGTTCTTCATTCTGTTTACTAGAATAGAGTAAAATATAGAAATGTCTATTTTGTGCCAAAAATGAATAAGTTTTGATGTACTATTCACGCATGTTGAAGTGATATGTGTGTAAAATGATTTGAACACTTACATAACACTAATTTCACTTAAGTACAAATTTAATTTTAAAATATTCAAAAGACTAGAGATAAATTAATTTTAACGTTTAAAAGATACAAACAGAGTATTATTTTACAATGAGTAATACCCAATCATTCCACATACGAATTGCAGACCAAATAATTAAATTTTTATATGAAATTTGTGTAAAAACTTAAAGTGTGAGTATTCGCCTACTTAAAATATATGCATTCCATTATTTTTTCGCTTTTTAATATTCTATGTATAGAACATACGTGTTTAAAAAAATTGTCTACAACGACAAAGTAATTCAAAATAAATAAATAAATAAATATTGATACACGATGAAAAAACAGTAAAATGCATATTTTCTGAAACCTGATGGTCCACTTCTAACTAGAAAAAAGTTCAAATGCATTTAATATATTACCAGCGAATAAAGAGAGCATTAAAAGAGAGCACAATGTAGAAAACTGTTTCCGTAATATAAAAAAAATGCATTTAATAACTTTTTTCTTAAGCTAAACAATTATGCAACCATTCTGATGAATATAAACGAATTCGAAAAATTGCCCATAATTCTCATATACGCAAATGGAATGGAGTAACAGGAATACTTCATCAAAATTGTTGTCATAATCGCGCGAGAATCCTGGTGCTTCTACATAGACTGTATCCCGAATGCAAATTAACCCTTTCACCAAATGAAACGTAACATCAGACCAAATGCAATCGCATGAATATCACAGACGAGTGAAAGGGTTAAAAAGTGGTGCAAGGAAAAAAAAAGAAGATACTTTGTGTCAACCTTGTCACATGAACTAATCTACAAAGTGCGAGAGTTGAAAGGTTCTCGAAAGTTCCAACGTTCCGTCCGTTTGACCAATTGTGATTTACAAATGATACAAATAAACATGCTCTGAATGCAGGTGAAATTGAAAAATAAAAAAAGAAATAAAAAACCAATTTATAAATAACAAAATACCTTGTGCGAGCATTCGGTTCAAGAGTTAAGAGTTATGTCATACAAATCAACGCTAAGTGCAGTGCAATAAAATTTCAATCGTATTTGAAAGAAACGCGGCATAAAAAGTTGGTATTTAAACAAAAATAATAAAAAATAACGAGGGGGGAGGTCGCACAGAAACAAATTCGTCCTCACGTTTTCATGCAGACGATCGTACGAATTTGTTCGAGCTTGTTAATACCAAATCGATTGACGGATGAGAAAGCGTGCAACAATAAACAGTCGTAGATTATAAGTAAGTTACGCAAGAAATAATGAAAAGTTGTTATATCGTTAAAAAAAGATGAGAGAAGAGCGTGTGATTCGAATCAAAAATACATGATAAAGTCCCAAGGAAAAACGAGGTACGTGTGTACGAGCGATTGAGTAAAGCAAGCACCAAAGTACTCGGGCTCGGTTAGCCGTAGATTAACAGAGAGCAGGTAGAGATAGAGAGATTATAGGTGAGGTAGAAGTGACGTGATTACCGATGCACACAACACGCGCTATTGCTCACCAATTGGGCGCAGTACGGCACCTGCAAGGATACCCAACGTTAGCCTGGTTAGTTTATCACTAATAGCAAAAAGTGTTCGGGTTAGCGTGAGTTATCACACAACGACTGCTCGATTCTCGGACGATGCAAAAGCGTTTGCACTTTCCAGCGTTATCGCGCCGACAATTCTTTCCTTTGTTCAGAGGCAAAGTCACGATGAAGAATTAGTATTGATTAGTCGCGAGGGTTGCGACGAAACGATCGCTAATATTCGCGTTAATGCGGACGGGCACAGGGAACGGCGAAAGGTGCAAAGCTTTGATCGTAATCCAGTAAGTCAGGATCTTCGAGGTCGAGATGCTCGTCGGGACGATCGTTAAACATTATAACAAACGTTAGTTCGTTCCGCTTTCTTCTAACAAAACAGCATTAAAAGAACGATCCATGCAGGGCCGACCCGAAGCACGCGCGATATCGATCGCATTTACATTGTATTTATGTATACATGTATTATAAGTATTTATGTTTTATAATAAATAATCAGCTTGGAAAAGCGAGCCAGCGGTCCAAGACTCTTTGTCATTCCGATGCAGTGTTCTTAGCGATGCATTTTAATTTGCTCTCATTTCAAATTATATTGTTATAATTGCTGCTTTTTGCTTATACAGTTAGTAAGATTATAGCAACTGTTAGGTCAAACTTTGACGTTTAGCTAAAATTAATCATCTTTTGAAGACCTACTTGCAAACTGCGTGATTAAAAGTGAAAAATCAAATTGGAAAAGAATTAGTATTGTAATTTGCTGCTTGAAATTGACAAGTGAATACTTAAATTAAAATTATTGCTGGAAATGTTGGAAGATTAGTAAATTAGCTGACGCGTGTACACTGCTGTGGAAAGTAGCGCAGAAAGTTAAACTGAAATTTCAAGTTAAGTTGGCTTAGGGACGCCCCTGAATTCATTCTGTTTTGATGCACTGATGTTATTTGATAGACATGTTAAATGGTGTATTTAGTTTTGATTAAAGTCCTTAATTCGTGAGAGTTTGTTCAAATCGCCATGTTTGAAATAGTTGTCATTAAGTTCTTCGTATAAAAGTCATATTGAAATATTGGTTTTTAAATAATTAAATTAAATGAACACCTTGTATAACGCTAACGAATGGCAATCAGTGTTTCCTATGTGTATTACACGAATCAGTTAAATGTTCAGAGTGTAATTGATTGAATTTAATTGAAACACGTTAAATTCGTACTATTCTTAGGACAATTTTTAATGAAATAATAGAATGTGATATACGGATTAAAAAACGGAATAAATTGTTTTCAATAAAATATTCAATTTCATCTGCATTGTTGTATATTGTTTGTAAGACGTAAAATTATGTAGAAATTAAATTTTAACTAGAAAAACATCGGGAATAACTAGTATATAGATTTGTAAAAAATAAACTCTACGGAACATTATACAATTTAATAATCATCATTGTTAAAATGCAATAAGTATATAAAAAAAGTATGTATACTTTAATAAAAAATATGATGTAAAATGAAATCTAATCTAATATGTATTGCATTCATTGTCTGAACAATACATCGTTTTAAAAGCGCGTCAAGAATTAAGGACACAGCCGAATAATAAGTTTGTATAGCACATCGCACAAAGACGCGAAAAATAAACTCAAAATGACATTCGTACACATTACGATGAGATTAATCTACGTTTGAAAGAGTATGCAACAAAGATAATAAAATGTTTGTGTATCAATGTTTGCGACTGTTACAATACTACAACGCGGACTCTGTCAGCCTAACATCGTTTCTAGTATTGATGTACACTTATAGCAATATACAATCATATCAAGTCGTTTAAGTATGTACTTGAACTCATACGAAACTACTTTTACAAAGCTATGAAAACGATCATTTCCATGTTGTCTCATTTGCTAACTTATTATTCATCTCACACAGAAGTTAAACTAGTAAAAGGATTGTCAAATACTGAGAAAAATTTTATTATTTATTAAGAATTATATTTCCTGCTTATATTAAAAATAAATTATCAATACTAGGAATTTTAAGAGAAAAAGTACTTTGAAAAAAAGATAAAATGAAATAGCTTACCATAATAAAATTTACTACTTTCTTAGTACTCTTTTACTTTTAAATTTAGATACGTTTGGTATACATTAAAAAAGGTAAACATATGAAATTTTTTTTCCTCAGTAAAGATAAAATAAATAATATTATATTATTTATTAAATGTAATACTCAAGAGATTAATCAATAGACGGATTAAAAGAAGATAAGATTATGTGTTTAAATTCTTTGTGAGTAATCAATCGATCGATTTATTTGCACTTTACCAAGTCGATGTTGCGCGACGTCTTCTTCCTTACCTTGCACTCGCATGTGGTGCATTTGTCATGTATATCCTGCCAGGAGCTACCACTGTCGTGCAGCACACCCGTGTAACTGCATGGCTGAGGTCCGTTTGGAATTGCCAAAGAAGTCTCATTAAAGGACATTTCTCTGGCACAAGGATCGCCCTCGCATCGAGGGCAACAGTCGCCATCCTCCGTCACTGGATTAGAACAAGTCACCGGTGGACATTCCATTTGCCAACAGTCTATTTCGCCATACTGGAATCAATTTTATTATTAGCGTGGAATTTTCTTTAATGATTCAAGAATTTAATCAGCCCTATTGAATTTTTAATTTCTTATTGCATTAATCATTGAAAAACAAAAGATATAATAAATGCATGAACGACTCTCTAGAATCGTCCATACATGCATTTCTGTCGTATTCCGAATGTTTCAGCGTATTCGAGAGTTTGAGATTAATTCAAGATATGACGAAAGCGTGATTAGCAAGTTGTAAATATTTTTGTAGAATAAACGTAAAAATTGTGCTAACTTAATAATTGTATTAAACTATTTATTCCATTATTCAGATTATCAATTAGTTAAAATATTAGTCATATAAAATTATGAGTTTGAACAAATGTTCTTAAAAATTATTTTTGTGATTCAAAATAAAATTAATAAACGAAGAAAGTAAAATTATTTTTTACAATGCAATTTTTAAAAATTCCACATTTTCAATGCTATATGAAAAAATAAATTATTATGCAATATTACCAGGCACTCGCAAGTCTGGCATTGGTATATCCAACGATCTCCACTCCTGAAAACTAAATTGTGAACCTCCTGATGCCTGCAAGAAGCAGCTGGATCGCATTGCGGACAGCATTTATCCCGACGACTTGCCGGAATACTGCAGTCACAAACAGGATCTCTGCAAGTAATTACACCATCTGTGCAAGTACATCTTCTGCACGGATTGCCACTTGGTGCAAGAGTTTCACCATTAGCAACCTCTCTATCTTCGAACCAACAACCTGAAAATATCAAATTGTTTTAATTACAATATATTTAATATATTGTGTGACTATTTGTACGTACAAATGGCACTAATTTAAATATTAGTTTAAATCCACTTTATAATAGTAACTTATATTTTTGATATGGTCAAGTAATTAAATATTACACGTATCTATAAAAATATAGTTTATCCTATTTCAAATCCTAGTAATAAATCTTATATTGAAATTTATATATATTATATTCTTTTTCAGAACTTAGTATAAAACACTATTTTCTAGACTTATCTACGTTTTACTACGTATAAATGATATTAATAGGCTTGAGATTTATAAAATATATTGTGAAGTACTTAGTCTACAATCTTCTCCTTCGCCTTCGTCATCGCGAGGACAGACACATTGATAACCACCGTCGGTGTTAACGCATTTAGCACTTGGATGGCAGGTATGTCTCCTCTCAAGAGTTTGATCATTGCATTCGTCGATGTCCAAACACTGTGTGCCCTGCGTGCTGTCGTGCAGTGCGCTTCGATAACCCGGTTTGCAACGACAATAGTACCAACCGGGCATATTGAAGCACGTCGATGAATGATGACACCTGTGAAGATCGCTCGCACATTCATCCAAATCCAGTTCGCAGCTGTCGCCGATGTATCCCCGTCGACAGGAACATCTCCCAGGTGCCACGCACTCACCTCCATTTTGACACGTCTGATTACACACCGCTGCGTGTTAAACAAAATATTATGTGTTAAATTATTAGTCAATTATAAAGAATATGCTTTGAAAGGTGGTGATACATTATTGGTTAAAAGACAATTTGAAATTCAGAAATGAATAAAGTAAAATTAGATAATCACTTTAACGTCTGTTAATAATTTCTTTCAAATATTTCTTTCTGACCATTAAGTTTTGGACAAGAGACAAATAAATAAATTAATAATTCAACTATGTTATGATTGACTTTTCGACCTTTATTATAGTCATTCTCAAAATGTTGTAATAGATATCAAACAAGTTTTCGTCACTCGGGGAAGGAAACACTATTTTTATGTACCAAGGGATTTTTATTTGAATCTCCCTTGGTGCATAAATAGCTATTACTCACCTCAAAAATAAAATGTATTGGTAGCCCTGCAGGGTATGGCTTGGGTTACCAACTTAAAACCACTTTTTTCCTCGTGGAGTAATATAATATTATTATTTTTATTTTTGAACCATTAGTCAAAGTGTTGTATAAATTACTTAACTTTTCACAATTTGTCAAAAAATACTATATATAACTGGTTCGTTGACACTATGTGATCACATAACAATTTAATAAAAACTGGAGTTACACCACTTGAACTTTAAGGGACTCGTATATCTGCACGAAAGATTATATCGGTTAGTTTAATGGAGACAATAGGGAATATCTTACGTTTGCAGGTGTATCCGTCACCGCTGTATCCGTCTTTGCAAACGCAGTAATAACTTCCGGCAGTGTTAACGCAGGTCGCGTGCTCGTCACAGGAATGCCGGCCCGTGGCGCACTCGTCGAGCTCGGCGCAATTGAACTTGTCGACCCTGTGATATCCCGGAAGACACTCGCACGTGTACGAGCCAATGACGTTGACGCAACGCGTGTTGGCGTTGCAGTGATGACCCTCCGAGCCACCCTGCTGCTTGCACTCGTCGACGTCTGCGTTTCATGCGGCACACGACACAAAACAAAAGGGTTATCGCCATGAAAGTGGAAATATGCAATGTCGATTTACAGTCGTATCGTTTATTTCACAAGCTACGGTTAGTTACAAGCGGTTATAGGGTAAAACGTTGGGTTAGCTACCGTGACAGTTATGGCCATCTCCTTGAAAGCCGATATCGCAGTGGCAGGCGTAGGTCGTCTGGAGGTTCAAGCAAGACGCGTTAGCGTGACACTTGTGTCCCTTCGCGCAGTAATCCACGCCTGGTTGTTAGGTTTAATTAGCCGCAGGGAGGTGGTTAAACATACATCGCATCATTAGTATTAGTATCTAACTGCAGCAGCCAGAAGCGCACTACCGCCTTTAACATCTTTACCGCTTTGCCAAGAATTCATTTCGCCAGAGAAAGTCCATCGCGTTACCAACGAAATTTAATTTTCCCATGCATCATTTGACTAGATTTTAATTAAATATTTCGAGTCTGTTAATCGTTTCGTTTAGTACGCAAAGAAATAAATAAATTGGTAGCTGAAAGCACTTTTTTCTCATTTATAATGATATTAAATAACGTCACATATTTGTGAGTTGTCTGTTCATTTACAAAATCTTTCTTTTACCTTTGATTTTGACGTACTTGGCAAAGAGTAATTCAAAACTAATTCATCCATTATCTTCAGTTATTGCTGAAATAATAACTGTTATAATCTTACCTAAAGTGTTAACTTTAATGATTGAATTACACAAAGTAATTTAGCATTAAATTGCTCCAAATAACTTGCATGAATGAGTTTGAATTTGATTTATGTTAAAGTGTTTGGTCGAGTTATTAGATTGTTAAATGGTTTAGCAAAGAACGTACTCGTTGTGCAAGCGTTAAACGAACCTGGACAAAATTTACAACACTCCTCGGCGACACTAATTTGCTCACTTGGTGGACAAGGCAGAGGCGGACACCTCGTCTCGGTATCGAACCTCTGACATGTAAAGCTGCCGTCGAAACAATCGCATTCGACGCACTGCTTCGGTGAGACCTTTTCTCCGTGGTCATAAATCACGCCGTGTAAGTAACATTGTTCTGTAAATAAATTTCAAGTTTTATACGACATGGTACGATGGAAATTAATTTATACTACTTAAATTATTATCGTAGAAAAAAAATTAAATTCTGTTTGCTTAATTATTGTTATGCTTTTTAGATTTTAGGAGTTGTTGTTACTTAGACTCAAACTACACGGGAAAGAATAATGGAATAGAACAGTCATATAATTTCGGTAAAGCAAAAGAAGGTGCGCTGTTAGGCCAACGCAATACACCATGTTGATCTTACATATTTGTCCTATGCAGAGTCAATGCCATTTTGCTGTAAACAATACAGCTTTTTGTCCCGTTTACTTTTACTTATTGGATTTAGCATAGCAAACCATAGTATAGACTAAATGAGGTCTTAAAAGTGACTGAAAAGTAGCATTGAGGCGGTTTTCTGAAATATTCACAACGGTCATGTTCAATAGCGGTGAACGTTCGAGAGTTGAAAATAACTTGAATTATTTGGCCTGGACTCATTCCAATGCGAAAGAGCCGCGACTTGACGTTGATTTTGATTCTAAACAACTTACTGAGGCACACCGGGCAGCATTGACCCTGAGGCACAACCGGGTTCTTGCAAGTTACCGGAGCGCAGGGCGTCGGCCTGCATTCGATTTCACCATGGACGCAGGAACACTGTTGGCAGCCTTTCTCCCACGTAGCGCCATCCTCATGCACCGTTCCATTGGCTCTGCAAGACTTTTGGCACTCACACTCTTCCACCTTGCTTATCCTACCTTCTGCAGCAGCTAGCTGAAAGGAATCACGTTTAATGAAAACGCCATAATTACTAATAACCAAAAAGCACGTTATAAAAAACCATTATATAATTGTGAATTTAATTAGTCATTGAAAATATCCTAGAAATGAAAAAAGAAACAAATTTTCAATTATTTTGTTTGAGTAACAATAGATTAATTAGTGATTGATGACGATTGAGTTGATTAAGAGTCCACGATGTATTAATACTGATTGGTAATGCTGCAGAAAAGTATCTTTCTTATTGCAATCAATATATTAACAGTTGGAGAATGAAGTACTCACTCGACGGGTCATTTCGTTAAGGTTGTGCATAAGTTGTTCGACGGTGTTCTGAAGGATTGAAAATTGACCGCAGGTTGGACAGGACGAGTCGAGCTGTGGACACTGGGACAAATATCCGTGGGGTCCTGGCACCAGTTTCACGTCCTGCAAAGCACCCTGTGGCGCAAGAATCGTATAGAAAAATGGTCTCAGTCTCTGAACATGACGGCATTGCAATCATGGCCAGAACGGAGTGCTGCGCGATTAAGCGAAAAGAATGAGCTCTAAATGACTTAGGCGTAGGATAAAAGCGCGATCGGACCTTGAATAGAAAATGCTTGGCGTTTCTCTGGCCGACCCAGAGTTGCAATTGTGGCAGAGTGAAGTTCGTGTCTGGCGGACCCGGCCTCAACAGTCGCCTGTACAGGGGATGACAGTCCACCAGCAACTCGACCTGCAAGCCGCTGATGCTTAGGGCGACCTTGTGCCATGCTCCGTCCGCTAACCGATAAGGAAATGCCTCGACGTGGACGACCCCGTCGCGACGTGATACGTAATGAAGTCGTAATTCATCCTTACGACCACTGCTCTGCAGCTCCAGGTACCTATAATTTTTTTCACAATTTTCAGTTTAAACTTAAAATACACGGAAAACAAAACGTTTCTATTATACACGGTTCTGTTCACATTGTTGTCCATGTTCATATTGTTGTCGTAATATGATTAAGATAGTGCTAATCAAAATTTAGTTTATAACATTAAATTCACTTTAAACGAATAAGGAATTTATGTTTGAACTAACATAGAAAAAACTACTAGTTTTACATTTAGCCGCAGACTACACACGGAGAGAAAAGATTAATGAAATTTACTGACATTCTTAGTAAACTGGTTATATATTGGCAAAACTTGAAAAATTACTATCTTAAGTTAGTAAAACATATCAATTTGTTGAAAATGATTCTTAGAAAGCTGACACTTTTTTCTAACTTGGGATAGTAATTTTTCAATTCTTGCAAGTATATGACCAGTTTACCAACAATGTCAGTAATTTTTATTAATCTTTTCTCTCCGTGCATGTACTCGAGTTATGAAATCAGATTATTAACTAATTAATTGATACAATTAAAAATAACATAATGCGCATATTTCTTTAAAACAGTCACATGGTAATTTATAATTGTCCAATCATGTGATTTATTACGTGGTGTAAAAGTTACACTGAGAAAAATTATATAGTAACTGGCGGACGGGTGTGCATATATGATAGAATTTATCAAATAATATAATAAATTATATTACATATATGATAATTTTAATTATATTTATTAATAAATCCTATCATAAGTACACACCCGTCCGCCGGTTATTAATAATATAGTAAGCTTTATTATATAATTTTTCTCAGTGTATAAACTTTACATTTACAAAAAACTGTTGTTTCCAAATTTACTACAAGTATAACATTTATGACATTCAAATCAGCATTACACATTGAACAAAAATATGTTACATAATTTCGAAGATAAAATTTTCTTTGTTACAAATTTTTACTAATAAATTACAATGTTAATATGTTCAGTGTGTATTACGAAAAACATAATAAAAAATGTCACAGGAAGTTTACGACATTTATGCAGTGAATTCACTTTTTGGATCTAAAAGGGTACTCCATAAATAAATGCATCCAAGGTTTTCATGAATATTATTTCAAACATCTCAGAGGAATAATAATATTTCGAGCTATTGGTTCGTATTTCAGAAGAAATTTATCGCGAATAATGTTACAATAACTGTTCTCTAAAAAGGTCTCGGTCAAACGTGCTCCATTAAGAAAACAATTTTATAATTAAATTCGCGTACAAGAACCCTTTAAATAGACCAATAACTCACATAAAAGAGCTATTCTAAAAGCAATATTTATGAACCTTCAACTCGACAAGTTTATTACAAGTATAAGCGAGTTTATAAATTATAGTAATTATCACCAGTTGCCTTCAAAAGAAAGAAAATAAAAGGAAATAATTATATTTAAAATAAAATTGTAATTAAATAGACTTAATTTTAATATTCATTAATTATTATTTTGTATGAACCATTGTAGTACTACGCGAATATTAATTATTGTTGAAATAAATGTAATTAAATTTATTATTATTATTATTATTATTATTATTATTATTATTATTATTATTATTATTATTGTCAATGAACTAGCTCAAACATGTGCGAACATGAAATTTCATTAATGTTTAAATAATTAAATTAATTAAACGTTATATTATATTCATTTTAACTGTTCAATCACCTGAACTTTAAACTGTTGCAACTTTTAATACGTGTAATTATTATTCGAAACTTGATAATATTATTACAACGTTTAATAAATTTGGTACCTATTATTCCCGTGCGAAAAGGCAACTATCGTCCCGGAATTCGCTTCTTCTTGACGCAACGTGGCAGCCACTGTAAATTCCGGGACCCGCCGGAGTAAAGCGGCTGCACGTTGAAAACCAGCTTCGCTAATTCGAAGCTCTCTCTCCTCCCCTGAAATTAATTAAAATTGTTTATTTAATTACATTACAACACAATAGCATAAGCATCATTATTTTGTGTTTTATTATTGCAGTTAATGTTATTAAGATGATTATATTATTATTGTTATATTATTCCATGTTACATTGCTACAATAATTATGAAAAAGGGAAGTATATTTTCACTGAACAGAAGTAGATAAAGTTATTAATTTTATAATGATATACTGTATTATAAGTTCTTAATTGATTTAACCAAAAGTTTCTAAAAATGTCGGATGCTTATAATAGCTGGAGTTTAGTAACAAAATCTTTCTTGTTAAAAAAATGTAGCTGGGATCCTACATAGGAATTTGGCACCGTAAATCAGCTACTTTCCTACGTAGGTTCCTACGTAGTTATAGGATTTTGCCTAGTTTCCTAGCTGGGGTCCTATGTCGAAAACTAGTTGATGCCGGATCCTAAATTCCGACCTAAGGCCCCAACTAGGAATCTAGGCAAGATCCTATAAATACTTAGAAATCTACCTAGAAAAGTAGCTGATTACCGGTGATAAATTTCTATATAGGATCCCAGCTAGATTTTTTTAACAGGGAATTTCTACTTGTCTAATGAAAATTTTATGATTTAAAAATGTAACTATTATTAGACATTCATTTTTTATACGTAATTATTCCAGTGTTCAATTAAATGTAATAATAAAAGGAATAATAAATATCATATACGATATTTTCAGTGTGCTAATGAAATTCCTAGCTGATCGTTGTAATGGTGTATAAAAAATAATATGAAGAGCATTAATTAGATAAATTTGAATGCGAGTCTGCAGAAGGGGATGATTAAACGTGCGTATAATACGGCGTATACGTTTGCAACGCGCGTAGCCACGCGTGTATTTGCGATACGCTCGCGCGTATGCGGTAATAGCCCCTCGCCGCAAGTTGGCTTCCCGTGCGAGTACTCAGCTTCGAATTTCAGACACACCGCCGCTCGTAACCAAACACCGCCTCGTAATAAACCGCCTGGTCCTTCGAGAGCTTCCGAAAGTCCCGACGACAAGCTGCCGTGAGGACTCGGTAATTAGTTGCACTTACACGATATTTACGTCGACTCGACTGTTTACACTTTTAACAACTTAGCGCTTAACTCTTTGCCAAACATATTTCAGGATCATATATTTATTGTTTGTCGATTAAAAAGCTTACATTATATTTGTATCGCCTTTCAATTTTTATTTCGAAAGATGAAGAATGGATTTGTAGGATAATAATTAACAAATGTAGATAAAACAAGAAAGTATTATATTGTGTTTCGAGAACTCTCACATTCGTGACTTATTTTTTTTCCATTTTACAGGGCGCAAAATGGCCTTTTCTCTGCAAATATAGCAAAACAGCTTTCTGCCAATGGACGATTAAATTTTTTGTATCTGATTTCGTGGATATTTTAAGCCTCAAAATACATTCTACATCACATTACACCTTTGATTAATAGAGAAATTACTATTTTGTGCATACGCAGGGGGTGTTTTAATGTATTTTTATGTCCAATGACGCTTTTTGTACCTTGCAAAGAACCTAAAAAATATAACTTTCGAATTACACAAGCGCAGTACACTGCACGGAAAAAAATGTTTCGTAACTATTTAAGTTAAGTTAGTAAAACGTGTTAGTTTGTCGACAATAATTGTCAACATGCTGATACATTTTACTAACTTCAGATAGTAATTTTTCAGTTTTCACAGGTGTATGACCCGTTTACTAACAATGTCAGTAATTTTTATTAATCTTTTCTCTCAGTGTACAAGGAAAATATTGACTGCATATACGGCTTAGAATATTATATCAATTATTATCATATATCGACTTTTTTATTTCCTTATATGAAATTGTTAAAACATATATGGACCATATATGAACCATATATGTTTCATTTTTACTAGGACTTTGTTATATTTAAGAAAATAAATACCAGTAATTGAAATCAATAGACGTGGTTTATCAATGAACAGAACTTTTAAAGGATAACGTGTTAAAAGTAACGAAGTAACGAAGAAAGATGGAAATCCACCTGACACTATTGTACACGTGCGTAGATTGGGGCGCGTGCCCCTGTGTGCTTGAAAATCGTTCCAACTGAGCGAGCGTGTTGCAGACTGTCTGGCGCACACGCATCAGTGCACGAATTCGCGCTCGGTCGAGCGTGCCGTTCGAATAAACACGGATATAGAGAGCCAAAAAGGAGACAGTGAGCTTGCCGATCAACGCGCACGCAGGGAAAGGAAATTGAACGTAGGGTTACATACGCATTTCGCCATCGATTCCGAAGAATACCTTTTCACAAGACAACACCGCGATCCTCCTACAACCCGTTCAGTAAACTTGTTTTCGAAAGTTTCAACCACCCCGAACAATCGAGCAAGTGCATTGTTCTAAACGAGTTAATACTTTTAGCGAGTGTAGCGTTCAATTTAGCCAATTCAATTGATTAAAGTTTCGTTTAATAATTATTAAACAATCATTTTCTTGTTTTATTTTTTGTAATATGTTATATCATTAATTGACATGTAATATTACTTACTTTATATTGCGGTAATTTATTAATCTTAAAGATTTCTTGTACCACTGAGAACAGTTTTTATTTACGCGGGAAAAAAACTAGCACATTTTATCATTATTGTTATATAACTTTGTCATAATTATTGTAATTAATAATTGACAAAATTGGTGCAAATTTTAGTTGTTTTGTTGTTATTTAATACCTTCTAAATAAATATTATGCAGCATTTATTCTATCTTACATCATATAAAAAGTGAAAAAATATAGTGTTAATAGGTAAAATCAATAATCGCAAAAAATAGGACTTAATTTATTGCAAAGGCTATTAACATCATTCTTCTGGCCTTAGAAGTGTTATACGTAAATGCATTGCTTTTATAAATTTTTTTCCGATCAACATTTATCAGATGATTCGTTAAATGTAAATCAATTAGACGTAATCAGATAAGATTAAGCAAAATTTTATAAAGCATGATTGTTTATCTTATGAAATTTTGTAAATTTGTTCAAACAAGAAAAAATTTTCTCACACTAATTCTTTATTAAAATAATAATATTAATCATTTACTTATTCTTTAATTAATTTATTTTCTTCGAAAAAACTTTCTTGCGTGCTTTTAAAATAAAACAAAACCATATTTCTGCCCGAAAAATGATAAAATCTCTTCTATCAGATACGTTGTTTTATTTCACTTTTCCCCCTTAATTTTGAACTGACTATGTAGACTAACTTCTCAAGAAAGTACTTTCAATCGATTTCACATTAAAGACAAAATTGTCCCTTCTAGCACTATCACACCCTTACCTACTTTTACGAAAATATTCGTAAACTATCGAACCAAGTCTCCACTAGAATATTAAATTTACATCAATTTACACGAAGGCTTAATAAGTTCAAATTTGCAGTTATAAACAAAACGACTAATTAAATGCCAAACGACAACTATAAAATTAATCATACATCAAAGCAGAAACATTTGTCGCGACAAATTTCAATTAATTAAATGAATACACGCCAGTAACTCAATTGCGAAATTGTAATTAAAAAATTAGCTTCAACGGCAAAACTTCCTTTAAATAAAATTGACTTTCAAAGTAGGTGTGTTCCATCTTACTTTGTCTCTATCTCTCTCTCTCTGTCGCGATGTATTCTTAACATTCGATATTAAAAATAGAAACGATAAAAAAGTAAGCAATTAATGAAATAAAAAACCTCCCAATTATTTAATCCGTGGCAGTCATCATACATTAATATTTTATACTGATGAGAAATAAAAATAAAATTATATTACTATCAAGCAAATAATAATACAAGAAGTAAAGGTAAACTAATAAAAATATCATAAATATGAAGAATTATTGATACCCTCAATTAAAAAAATGATATGTTGAAAAGTTTATACATACACTGAGAAAAATATAACAGAAAAAATTACTGTTTTTAACTGTATTTGAGCCACATGTCCGTCTTTTAATAAAAATTACTGTTCTTTAAAAGCAAATACACTAGTTTTAAATGTCATATTTATAGATGAA
>JABFPN010002908.1:0-20101 GCA_022817305.1 Leptoteleia sp. ZL-2020
CTCACGAGCTCGCCCAATCCACATACAGTCCTTACTGAATATCTGACGACTATTGGTGCGCACACATTCTTAATAGTGCGTGTCAGTGTTTTGGCCGCCATGACATCAACGGGAATGGGTTAAATTTTAAATGTATTATCAACACACATTATTAATATTTTATATTAATAAGATTATAATTAAACTAAACAAATGTTTGAATTAACCAATATGGTATATTAAAGAAAGGTTTACCTTTACCACAACAAAGTTCAATATGTTTACTGTTAGTTTGTAAAAAATAATCTAATTTATTATTTATTTGAAAATTTAAATATTTTAAATATAAAAAAGTTGTCATGTTTTTAATATTTATCAATTGTTTTAGGAAGTTTTTGAAAATTTAATTTATAACTAACAAATGGTTTTTATATTACTTTAAATTTAACATTTGTTAGATTCAGTCACAATTGCAATGTTTTAATTGTATAACCGAAACTGACAATTGTGATAAGAACGTGTCATATAAATTAGCGAGTACATGTAAAATCGAGGAAGAATGCTAACACGTGATGTAATAGACATTGAAAACTTAATTTGCAAATGAAATATGGAAAAAATTGAAATCAATCTTGTCTGATAGTGCGATTGGTAAATGACTAAAGTCTAATTGATGTACCACCTTCATAGAGCACCGTTTGTTTTAGGACCACTGTAGAATATGTATATATATATATATAATAATAATAATAATAATAATAATATTAATAATGCAAAATGTTTTACTGTAGGCGCTTCGTGAATATTAGATTTAGGTCGCAAACCGGATCAGTAGATATGTAGACTAATTGTTTAAGCTAAGAACTAAAGTTTGATACAATATATTTCAATAGTGGTTCAGTTTTTTGAACATAAATAAATTATTATAGTGATATAATTCGTATTCTAAAAGTACCAATTCTTCTAAAGAATTGAATAATTAAGTTTTAGATTAAACAAATGTGGCGATGAACTGAAATGGCAGGATGACACAAACAATATTATATACAAATTTGAATTCTGAATTCATATTAAATATAACATTGGATTAGATGAAAATAAATCTGACTGGCAGTCAGACTCAAATTCTGTTAAATTTCAATCGAAATTTTAATTAAATTTAGGTTAAACGAAACGTATTTTCAAACAAAGAGTCAGTGAAGAATGATCTCGACCCATAATCATAGAAAAGTGTGATTTAATCTAGAAAAAATATAAGAAAATAGGGGTTACTCCAGAAATGAATATTTGTATGGCATCGCTGAAGATAAACATTTACATGCGTCCAATGAAAAAATTTAATCCGCTGTATTTATTTTAAATTTTCGCAGAATACTTTTAAGTAAATAATTAATACATTTGTAGTTGTGTATTTATTATTGTACATTATTTAACGTTAACAATTTGTGATACCTGTTTAATACTGCGACTTGAAAAGCGACTTTTCTTTAAATAATATGAAAAATCGCGCATGTTTGATTTGTCTATGAAATTGTTCAGAATGACGTTTTTTTTTTTTTTTTGTATTTTACGGACACGAAGAACGATGTGCTGTAGAACTTTCGTATGAATAAATTTATTGACTAAATGAAATTGTTCATTATTTAGCTCGACAGGGTCAAAATGCAAACAATAAAGAAGCTGCTCAAACTGCACCATCCGCATTTAGCACAACTGCGAATCCAGCCCCGTCAACATCAACAACAGTTCCAGCAAGTATGCCAATGCAACAAAATATTGTTTCTACCAACGAACAAGATTCACAACTATCTGGCATGTTTCCATTTTTCAACTGTGACACTGCTGAAGGTAAGTGGAATTATAAATAAGTTGTTCGTTATAATCTTAATGAATATTAAGATAATAGATGAAATTTAAGGAACATTACGAAAATGGATGAATATTTTGATAATAAATGAAATCAATTATTGAATTAACTTCATTGCCAAGTGTTTTTCATTCGCGTTGTACATTCAATGTGCCTCTAATTGTTTTCATATGAAACATCTTCAAGATATTCTATTGTAATGTAAAAAAATTCTTTTTGTTCCTAATGTTTTAATATTCAATGCATGTTGTTTTCCATTTTACCCAGAACTATTGAGTATGAAATACGTTAAAAGTAGAGTACAGCTAAATATGATTGATAAGAAAAAGCTTAATGTGAGTCTAATGTCAAGAAATATCATGCAAGTATAGTAAAATATGTTGGAATGCGATTAATAATAATAACATTTTCAATATATTTTATTAGCCTCGAATATTATTTCTTAAAACGAGACAAGTATATCAGGTGTTTAAGAAAAAAGAAATATTATAAATTATTATCTTTTATACCAATTTAAGGATGTATTGGAAAAGTGAATATTTCTGCTATAAATAATGGTAAAATTAAAAATTATGTAATAATTTTCAACACCATAATACTAAAAATTGTGTCCTTTTCTATTTTAGTACTTTTCAGACGTATTCCCAAATTAAAATAAAATGATTTAAATTTTGTTATTAAATTTTTCTCAGTGTAGAAAGTTTAATATTTTTCGCAATTCTTTTTTCTGAGTGTACTTTTAATATATTCCTTGCCGATAACTTAAATCAGCTATTGATATGTTGTTTAATATGTTTTTGTTATTATTATACTTGGAGTGGAGTTTTCACTCCGTTAACTTTCCCCATACAAATTTTATCAATAAACAAAATTTTAAAGAAAAAAAATGTCTATATAAATTGAGGTCGCGCGGTATTTGAGATATTTCTTGTTTAATATTTTAAATTGTAATCTCTACAGTTAGTACAGGAATATCAGTTGTATTTTCTTTATCTATTATGTTTGATAATTTTCTTCTTCTACCTCTCGAATCAGCACAAAAAGATTCATTTTAGAATAAAATCTAGAAGAATTTAGCTGGGGATCAAATGTAGAGAAGATATGACTTCTATTCATTTTCTATTCCAGAGTCAACCCCGACTTCTTTCATTTTGGCTTAAAGATATGAATCCGTTTCGGCGGTAAAATTTGACTTACCAGTTTAACGTCTACTGTGATTAATCCCAAGAGTGTCAGCATCTGCAATGATATAACTAATATAAATTCGAATATTGAAATTATTATTCAATACAGATTTATTTTCATATTAATACTCACTTTTTAAATTGTAAATTTAATTATTTGCAATTGATATTACAAATATTAATATCAATTGCAATATTAATTAAGCAAAAACTTGAGAAATTCTACAATTTTTAAAGCATAATAATAATAATAATAATATAATATTTATATTTTAACGGTCAGATTGTATATTTACTTTCAAATTTCTGTTATTTTATAAGCGATGTATCAAATCGAAGCACTATAGTAATAGGCAGTATTATATTCATATACTCGGTGATAAGAGGTTAGGTTTGTTGGAGGAACGTAATGTTATGATCATGAAATTGTACTCGTGAATACCGAATGGAAACGGTATTGAATTTATTAATTAAAATTTGTGAATATTTAATTAATACTATGTTAATCGATTTAATGTAGTGCGCTTTATATAAATTAAAACGATTTTGATCATATACCATCCACAGAAATGGATCAACAATATTATAGTAAGTGATTGTATTAAACTGTAAATATAAACACAACAAAATGAAATAGTTAATGTCAAAGGAAAATACACATGATATTTCTATTGGTATTAAAACTGCGTATAAATGTTTAAGAATGTTTAAATCACGAATTACAAATAATTACATATTGTTTTCATAAAAAAAATGTAACCTTTTTTTATTTATCAGGCGGTGCAATATTTACTAATTAATTTCATAGTTTATTGCTTATTAAAATGTTTAAAGTATAATATAATAATAATCAGTGATTATAGATGAAACAGCATAAAGAATATGACTATAAATTTAACATAAATTTAAATATTGATAAGAATATTTTGTTGAATATCTTACTGTTACTATAATGCTTTTTGCCTTCAGTTTTCTATTAATAACTTTTATTGAAATTTTTACATGAACAGGAAAAATGTAATAACAATTACTAACATTTTAGTAAAGTGGATGTATAATTGAAAACATTAAAAAGATTATTATCTTAAATTAATAGATTGTATCAGTTTTTTGAAAATTATTTTTTGAATGAAGAACATATAATTGTCAACATGCTAATATGTTCTGCTAACTTAACATTATTATTGTTACTATTATACATATTATACATAATGAGTTCAAGACATGGCTTCCTGAGAAAAGTAGCAAAATACAAAAAACAATTTAATAAATTCTAAATATTCTTAACTGTCCACGTACATTGTGTTTTCCTTAAATTAATAATTAATACATCAAGTATTTACAAATTTTTATGTGGTGGTAATTTTGCCAATTTGAACTCGTTAAATAAACAATATTTCACATTAAATGTAAACTTTATATTTACTTTCCTATTATTTTATATGTATACACACACACACACACACACACACATATTTATAATCATATATTATTATTATTTGTTAAATATAATTAAGTTTAACTGTTTTAATTATATTAAACATATTTTCTACTTTAATTGTTTAATTGCATAAGAGTTACAGTTAATTTTAGTAAATATTTAAGATATAATTTTTACAAATAAAATATAAAATCTAATATAAAAAAAGAGTTTCTATACATTTTATTTAATTTTGAAATTACATTTTATTTAATACTGTAATTAGTACTGAATGTTGAATGAACTTATCCGTATTAAAATTATAAATTCTACTTGATTTATTTGAGATTCATTCGTGAAATTAAATCACAAATTAATTCGCAGCTGCCCTATTTCCATTTAATTATAATCTTGCAAAAACCTTAAAAGATCTCGATTTAAATCTGTATGTGATTCCTTTCTTCGGAACCAATGAAAGTTGTTGATAGTGCATATAATGATTCTATTATATGACATCACCAATAAAGATGCATATTAATTTTGACCAAATATTTCGTGAGCGCATAAATAATCGCGTCTTCACAAAGTAGGTGCTAATCGAAAGTTCGTGTTATAAATAAATATAAATTTAGAGTTCATCTTGTGCAATACACCTGCCCATTGTAATCTTGACATCTGTCTTATATTATCACTTTTAAATATCAAACTTTACTGATATTTACTGATATCAAACTTTACTTAATACCAATTAAAGATTAATTAATAAACACAATTAATAAAATTAATTGTACTTATTATAACAATTTAATTAAAAACCTGTGTATATTCGTATAAATAAAACATTCACCTATACGAATTCATCTGCGTGGGAGTTTTAATGATTTATGGTATAATTTAATGTTTATCAATAATGTGAATTTAATTATGCTCATAATGCCAACTTTTACAGATGTTTAGTTAAATTAATTTTTTATTTACAAAGATATTATTTTATAAATAATCATCATCGTACACTATTATTGTGTCTCATGTGACATTCAAATGAAAAATTCAAATTTCGTTTGAAAAATCTGATTGAAAATTTTAATTGACTATCGTGATGAAAAAAAACGTGCCTTTGACTCGAGGTGGGAATCGAACCCACGACCTCTTTCTGTCCAGGAAAGTACTCTAATCAGAGCTCTCTGATTATACCACTGAGTTACTCGGGGGCAATGAATCTTTAGTCCATGAATCATCAATTTAGTCTTCCCAATGATATTAATTGTTTGGACTTGAAATTTAACAAGTATTTCTAATAGAAATTTTATGTTCATCGAAATTTCATTTAATGTTTGTTTGTTCTTGGGTCAGCCTCATAGTACAATTTCAGGTTTTAACGCACATCAATTTTTCGACCACTCTAATACCAGAAATTCCTAACAACCAAAATCAACGATATTAATTTCGCTGTAATATAAACAATGTTTTTTACTTTTAAAGGTTTGCAACCGATGCAAACAGGAAGCGGCGAGGGTATAAAAGCATACGATCAACCCATTCATGTAAAACAAGAAATAGAAGATTCGATTGAAATGGAAACAAATCAAACAGAGGAAAGCTGTAAGTTGACAATTCATAATACTTTTTAGATCAGTATAGGCGACCCAGGTCGAAACGTTCAATTTTTTTTTTTTTTATGAATTGTATAGCATTATAATTTTCAATGATTCTCAAAAGAATTACATTTTCATCGTCCTCTTTCAGTACCATTACAGTGGCGTCTTATTTCATACATGTTATCATTTTAAATCTCTTTCCTACGCTGAGAAATACGATTGGAAATATCACTGTTTCTAATTTTGTTTCAGATGCATGTGAGTCTTTTATTAAACATTACTGTTTTTTAAAAGGAAACATTTCCAACAGTTTAAAACTGGTATAACTTTTGCTTTCAGAAACAATAATATTTATTAATATCAAAGATTGACACGCATCCGAAACAAAGTTAAAAACAGTAATATCTTCCGTCACGTACAGTGTAATAACAAAATCAACACGATGCGCTGAAAAATACATTCTTTGGAAGAATTATTATATTTTACAGCAAAAACGAACATTACCCAGCTGATTTATACAAGTCTTCCTATTTTTTTTTGAGGGGAGGGGGGGAGAGAAATACGAAGATTATTTAACTATACGGTACAAACTAAGCCTTTTCCAACACTCACCAGAGAAAATGTACATAAATCAGCTCAATAATGATAACTCGTTGAGGACTGTAGTAATTTTTCCGAATAATTTGTTCCCGGCGTGTTGACAATAATATCATAATATATCAATTGTTTGAGATATAAGTAACAATTTGTTTATCGTTTATGTGCAACGCGCGAAAGTGCAAGTGTAACAATCGACGAAGAGAAGTCCAACGAAGAATGTAAGTAACGATTTGATCGTAGTAGCGAAGCTAATCGAAGGCTTGCTCCTTAGTCGATTGCAATCAAAATTTGATTATTCATCGATGATTAAATTTTATATAGAAATAACGTGCGCTGGTAAGTATTGTACCATAAAACTACAGCAGAAATGCTTTTTACTAAGAAAAAAAAAAAAAAAAAAAAAAAAAAAAAAATTTAACAGCTACGAAATGCATATCCAGTAAGCATACAAATTTGTTTCAATTAGAAATCGTATGTGTTTCGTGGGTCGCCTAATACGTATTGCTAAGCGTAAACGTTGGATTAAATGTCCCGCACCTTGTTTATCGTAGGTACACTTAAGAATTTAGCACGGGACATTTATGTGATAAAGCACGACGTAGCGCGCGCATTATCAATGCTAGATATGCTGCTGCAACGAACCGGCAGCGGCCCGAGCGTTGCACCAATCGAAAGTTTAGAACACATTGAAGCGTTATTCCCACTGAACACTGACGAACAACTGTCCAATCTAGAAGAGATGCTCAAAAGTACATATATCAAGGACGATATCGTAAGAATTGTTTACCTCAATCTCATTTCAAACTGGCAAACTGTATCCAATCATTATTGTTATTTGTAAATTCACATTTTATTTTAGTTAAATAGAATGATGCGTTCAATAAATTAACTTGGCATGTTGCGAATTGGTGATAATAACGATAAATTTAAAGAGGGAATGATATTTTTCAGAAACGATACCTCATTGGCCTAGGCGGAAATACCGTAGCTTTAGCCACGACAGAAATTCTGCGTGCTACAGTTACAGACGATTTAGCCGCGCAGTACAGTTGGTCCGGATTAAAGGGCAAACGGAGTTTGGAAGAGCTGGAATTTATTAAATTGATATGTGGTAAAGTCTCTTCTTCGATTTGCTTTTGTGTACGCACGATTGTTACGAGAGAGAAAGGAAATTAATTGATGTGACTATTTTCATTTAATAGGAACGGTGCAGCAAAGAATCGAAGGTGCCACGCGCTTAGATGTGCGAGCGCGAATAATGGCCTGGTTTAAGCAAGCAGAAGCACGTCGTAATGCCAAAAAGTCGAAGACACGAGTTAAGAAGTCCAAGAGACCGTCTACTGTATTAAAGTAAATTTGATTTTATAACGAAGGAACATTTAGTTTGTAACTGATTTTGTTGTTAGTCATGATCTTGATTTAGCTTTTGTTGCTGTCGATGAGTAACCTTGATATTTTCTTGCAGTTTCAACCCTATCGGTGCGGCTATAAGAGATCCCATAAGAGAAAGTGATGTCAAAATGATGGAACCTAATCCAAGTTGGAGGGTGTAAAACGTGTTAAATATATCATTAATGTTATGTTAGAAACAGGAGTGGAAACAGAATCAAATTCAATTGATTGACATGAAACGAGGCCGGATTTATAGACACTGAGACGAGGTGTTTTAATTAATTTTCATTAAATAATTTAATGTTAAAAATTTTGGAATGATAAGTCATTAATTAAGAATTAAATTAAAGATTGACTAAAAAGAATGGATGTGAATTTTAATGTGAATATCTCTCATTGTGATTAAATGGCTTATAAATAGAGAAATTTTTACAATTAAATTATTCAGTAATGTATAACTTCATTTCTATCGTATTTTATGGATTTTATATTAGCTTAACTAATAATACTAATAAAATATACTAATGTTACACTCTGTTTCATACATAAAGTACATTACAATTGAAATAACTTTTCACTTATTTTCGAGTGTTGTAGATTTGTATATGTTACAGATATGTCTGTTCACACGAAGAATGAATGATGAATTGAAGAATTTATTTTGTATTTTAATTTTTCGAATAATGTAATAAATAAACGGCCGTATATTCAACTATTGGTGTTTTTCCTTCACTTCATTCCCCTTAACTCTCTAATTTATGTACACGTTTCAGGTCTAAGCAAAATTTATCCGACAAGGATAATAAGTAAAATTTAAAATTTAACAAGGATTTTATATTGTTTCAATTTTTATGCCATTATTTTTAAATCATACAATTAACTTTGTGTGCTACAGTTAAAATAAGAAAAAAAAAAAAAACAATAATATACTATTAATAACCAAATCCAATGTTCTGCACCGGAAAATGTATTTCTTTTGAGAATAATAGTATATTACTCCACGAGGTAAAATGTTGTTTTAAGTTGGTAATTCAAGCCAAAGGTATGAGTTACCAATCTGAAACCACTTTTGATCGAGTCGAGTACGATATTTTACTCGCCGTGAAAATGAATAGTCCGCGGGCTACCAATACATTTTATTTTTAAGGGGAGTAAAATACATTAAATGTAAATATAATATTGACACAAGATTAACATATTTTTCAGTGTCGCAAATATTAACGGCTATTGGAATGCTTGAATGTAGAATAATGAATCGATTTGATGATTTAATTAGAAGTCTGTCAAATCCTTCTCCAATGGATACAGTTTCAACTAAAAGTACATTAGCGGTAAATCTTCCATTAAAATCAGTCGATGAGTTTTTGAAGTTTGATGAAGCGATAGTAAATGATCCAAATAAAAGAAATGCTCTCGTAAGTGACTACTATTAACGAATCCTTGCTAATTAATGTAACTGACTGTTAGTCAGCGTGTCATAATAAGTAATCAAAATACTTCTTTCATTTCAGAAAGCATTGATGAATTCCTTCTGTAGACATTCTAGTACAGTTAAAGAAGGAATTGCAAAAATTTTGTCTAACATTATTGCAAAAGAAATCCAATTACAATACAGTGCTTGCGGCAGATCTTTGAAAGGACAGGGAAAAAGGAATTTAAGCAAGACTGCAGTTTTTTATTGCATGCAAGGTATGCTTGAAGAATTTGTCTCTTTTTCCATTTTATTTAATAACGTTATATTAAATATGTTTATTGCACTGAGAAAAATGCGACAGAAAGTATTACTGTTTTTAACTTTGTTTTGGATGCATGTGAATCTAAATATTACTGTTATTAAAAGCAAAGACAGCTGTTTTGAATGTTATGTTAATATTTGAAATAGAAATATGTCCTTTCAAAACAGTAAATTTTATTGAAAAACCGACATGTATCTGAAGCAATCTGCCATTTTCCTCGGTATATGATATAATCTGCCTTATTGACATCAAAATAATCTTTGATTTTCAGATGAATTATTAAATCATTTTACCGATTCGGACCCTGCAGAGATAATATCTAAAACAAGTCGTTGGTTAGCTGGCGCTTGTGACAGAGATGGTGGCAAGAAAGAACGAACGCGGTCAAAATTTGACCATTAAATTTAGTATTATTATACTGAGCATCATTAACAAAAAAATGTCTTGTCTTCATTTTTCTTTATCATTCGTTCTTTTATACTGAATAATGTTTACATTAAAACGAAAGTAAGGATGTACTTATATTAAATTTTTCAAATCATCATTAAGTCTTTATGAAATTTAATCGTTTCTCTGGTCGAACGATTTCCTGTTCCTATTGAAATTTCATTCAAATAAAGTTCCTCAATTAATGTAGCAAGACTACTGCAAATTTGTTTCTTTTCGATGTCCGCTTTAAGTAGTTAACATAAATTTCGTTCTTATATTTATACGTTTCAAATATATTTTCGAATGTATGTTTTACTTTAAATGATTAAGTCTGTGAAATAAAAAAATTTTTCTAATTGTACAAATTGGTGTTTCTATAACGCTTTAATTTCGAAAATGTCATTTACATATGAATATTCCAAAATTTACAATTTTCATTTGAAATTGTAATACGTTATCACCCAAGGTATGTAAATTCGCACGTAGAAATGTGTTTTCCAAAAACAGCACATAAAATTCCAGTGGTAATCGCTGGCATATATTTTACAGCGATTAATACCGGAATTTTAGTACACCTCTTTTCAATGTTGCATTTTTCATCCCAATTTACTTGCTTTATTCTTTAAAAAAAAAGTTTTTTTTTTTCTTATAATTAGAGTAATCGATGGCTGCAATTAAGTTTACATGAAAGATGTTAGCGCCAAAATATACTTTCCCGGGTTATGTAAAGCCTATGCCCTGCAGACTGATGGTATAAAGGTCGCTCGTGCACCAATCTGGCAAAGAGTTGCTCACCAACTCTTTACCAGGTATCACGAATCCTCTCAACTTTGTGTGTTTGTGTATTTAGTGCTCTCACCATCATTTTGCATATTTTAGTATTCAATAGACACATTTGTGATTCGGACAGTTAATCATTACAATATGAAAACCCTGGTAAGTATCATATTATTAGAAAGTTTTTATTATTAATTTTCTTTAATAAAAAAAAAATTTAATACCTGTAAATATGTAAAAGAATGTATCATCCTCAGCAGTTTATATATTGAAATAGTAATCATTTCCACTATAAAAGATAGTAAAATTTAAAAATCATGTAACTTTTAGGTACAAAGTTACTACAAATTGCTCCCTTAATTATCATTTTTACTATTTTTAATAGTAAACTTTATCACTCATAAATATCCCTAAGTTGATACAAAATTTTTTCAATTTTACTATTACTTTTTTCTTAATATAACAATAATCCGTGTCAATAACTTTTTATACTAAAGACTATTTTTAAAAAGGAGAAAAAAAAATCTTTATTGGTATCCTATAAATTTATTTATATACTCGACGCAAATTTTCTTTGCCGTAATATATACGCGAAAGAAAAGGTAAATTACAATGATCTAACCCCCCCCCCCTAATAAATTGAACTTTAATTAACTGTTGGGCTCTTAAAAAGTCGCGTACGTTTTCCAAACGCAAAATTTATTCGCACCACTGAAAGTAACTCGACGAAAGCGTCCGCTCGAATGATCAATCATTATTAATTAAAGTGCAAATTAATATACCTCGATGTTGATGGCCAATAAAATTTAATTAACTTGATGTTAACGGCACGGGAAAATAAGCCGACTCAGGCATTTATGCAATTCGAGTGTTGGAAAAATTGATACCGCGCTTGCCATTTCTCGTTGGCTAGATTTAAGATACAATTAAGGAAATCTATCCGAGCATTTCTTGCGCGAGACACACCTGAGTCTCAACGAAAGGTTAAATAATCTTTAAATGAAAGTAAGAGCCCTGAATGGAATAGATTAAAGGAGCAACAGATCCTGGGACTGTGAATTGCCTAACATTCAAATACGCTCTCGTGACTCGGCCGCAATCATTAGTCAATATTATTCTTGTTTACACCGTGATAATAACGTCAATTATTTGCGCATAAATCTCGCGCACCTTGCGTCCGTGTTTAAAGTATACTTCAATTATGCGACTCGTAATTTTGGCGCGCGCGCTTCATTCAAGAAACGAATGAATTGCCACTTAAGTGACATTAATAACATATCGACGTGGGATCGAAATTTTCACTTACACTTTATTTGACGTTAATAATTGAGGAAACGATTGCTCGGATAGGAATTTATTCCACATCTTTAATTTATGTATATAATTATTTATTAGAAAACGTGCGGGTAATTATATGGTTTTTAAGTATGGTATTTTATCATATTATTTAAATTAGACGAGGGCGTGATTTGGGACGTGTAAAAATATTTGTTCAAGAAATTATAAATTATTTTCCAATTTAATCCAAATTTAGAAGTTAGTGTGTTTTTTTTATAAATATATTGGGGGAAAAAAATTGTAAAAAATACTAGACTTTCTAGTATACGCCGGATATACTTGATTTGATTTAAGAAATACTATTGGAGTTTAGCAAAATATACTGAAAACTTGATATAAGATGCTAGAAGTTGAAGAATAATACTTTTCCAACATATTTTTTTAGACTCCAATAGTATTTCGTATAATGAGACAAGTATATCTGTCGCTTACTAGAAAGTCTAGTACTTTGTATAATCCTTTTTTCTGAGTTTAAAATGAAGGTGTAAAAAATCAACAGTTAAAAGAATGAGAGAGAGAGAGAGTGTGTACATGCATTTTCTCTAGCTAAAGTGTGTCATCTTATCATTTCGACATTTGTTTTGAATATGTTTTTACCACTTTTGTTTCTGCGTTATTATAACCATTTTCATTTGAAAGGACATAAATTGGATCTTAAAATGGCCAGGATATTTAAAATTGTGTCAAAAATTGCACAACTTGAGTTAACGGGTTATCAATAATGTACCTTGACGTAACTGCAAAGGAAGATGAATGACTCGAATCCAACAAAATGAATAGAATTATTTTAAATGAATTTAAATAAGAATTTGCATAAAATTGTTGTAAAATACAGGAGATTATAAAGTTTTAACCATAGAATTGAAGCAATATTTTGAAAGTTTTCAAAATAAATTGTAAATAAAATTTTGTATTTATAAAAATTGAACTTTTTAAAGGAAAATACATAAAATTTACTCGTACTGTAAGAAAATAAAAGAATACAAGTTACTGTATTTTTTTAAATAATTATTATAATTATATCGACTTTTATCTTTCTTTTGTTTGTATGTGTATATATTTGAAAATCATCATTTCTGTTAATAAACAAAATAGTTTCAATAGAGTTGAGGATAATAATCTATATTAATTTACTTTTCACATTAAAAAAAATGTAATATATGAAAAATGTCAAAAGTTGAAATTAAACGGATTCGCACTTTACATAATTTCAATGTAAATGAATGTTTCCATTTACAGTCATTGGTCAAACATATTCTTCTATATGTTCAAATACATACATTGTGTTGACATTTTTCTAAGAAGGAATTTGTTGAATTTAATACTTTTGAAATGTCTCGCTCATAAAATAGAATGATGCAAATTACAAAAAAAAAAAAAAAAAAAATTATATATATAATACGTACAAAAATCTTAATAACTTTTACCGACTATTTTGTAACATTTGTTTGCTTTGAAAGCGATAAATTTTACAACTAAAAGAGTTTAGATAAACAAAAAGAGGTCAAAACTGAAAATAAATTAAAACCAACATAATTCTACAAAGTTGTCTAAGCTGCGTTCACATTAACATATTATTTTATAATAATTACATGGAATTCAAACAGATCTAAGATCATAAATGTTAAATAGAAAAAAAAAAAAAGAAAATAAAAATGCTTTAATGGCAATTTTTTTTATTACACGAAAGAAAGCAGCTCATTTTACAATTATTTTGATCATCACACCATTGGCATGTAGTTTCACAAATAGCCTTGGCACGCTATCATCTCAGGTGAAGGTATTATGCATAAGCCAAACATATACATAAAGAAACAAAGATCTATTCTTGGTATAATTATGCAATATAATGGTGCTTTTTTTTTTATAAATCTCTTAGTAACCATTGTAAGCATTAAACTCAATTCCAATGAAAGACAAATATTTATCCCATTTGAATATCCAACCTGACTTCATTCATAAAACTTCTTTACATTTATCCTCACGATTTGCACACCGACAAGGTAATTTATAGATCCATTATAAAATACTTCGAATCAATGAGCCTACCAGTACCTAATGAAATAATGTTAATTTATTTCTATTGATTTAATCAGCTTGATTACATTTCAACGGACTTAATTTATTGTTGATGCGTGCCATCCCTCGTGGAGAAAAGTTACTGGAAAATGCTGAAAAGTGTGCTGAAAAACTGCTGAAAAATGGTGAAAAGTTCCAGTTTTAGCAGTTTTTCAGCAATGTTCATGTACTTTTCAGCAGTGTTAGGTAAAATAGCAATATTAATCTATTAAATAGTAATATTTAATTAATAAAATAGCAATATTAAACATATGCATAGTTAATTTTTGTAAACACTATAAAAATTGAGTTCCAGTTATCTAATTTTTAGTTAAAATAACCATAATGTGGTTGTGACTTATTATATTTAACGTCCGATTTTATTCAAGTGTCAAAGAACAGCAGAATGGAGAGCTGTGTTTGTGCAATTATGGTTTAATGCAACTAAATATTCAATACAACAAATGTTTTTATATTGCAGATCATTATAGCACTTTTACATTGTGCCTGTGGTCAAGAATACTTCAAAGAGCCTGAGAAAATAATTAGCGCAACGCACGATGTGGGGGACACGCGTGGAAATTACCAGGTCGCTTATGAGACCGAAGGTGGGATTATCCAAAAAGAAGTCGGCACGAGGAAGTACGCGGGTACGCCGGACGAGGCCCAGCTGATTCAGGGATCAGTGCAGTACAATGCGCCGGACGGAACGCCCATCGCTCTGAGCTGGACCGCCGATGAATTTGGCACCCAAGTTTCGGGCACCCATTTGCCCACACCGCCACCTATACCACCGGAAATTCAAAGGGCTTTGGAGTGGCTGGCTAAGCAACCGTCCACGACCGAAGAACCGAGTGAAAAGGAATTCGCGAGACAAAGCAAACCGTCCAAAAACGATCAATACAATCCGAAGAAGAAGAAAAATTATTAGTCGGTTGTCTCGTTGAGTTCGCGGTTTACATTTAAGTTATGCGTATGAGTATTTTATAATTAAACGTATTTGTAAGTTAAAGTATATATTTTTGTTGATTTTATTGTCTTTAACGAAGAATCTTTGGGCAAGTATGTTGAATTGTAAAAGAAATACTTTTGTTGAATCAACAGAAAAAGATGACTTAAATGAATAAAAAAGAAATGTTGCAATGATTGTTCATTTGAAATGATTGGCCTTCTTTTATTTATCTTGCCTAACTTAAACTATGCGAATAATTGAAAATAAATTTACTCCCTGAACCATTGTGTATTTTATTTATCAGTTTTTAGTTTACGAAATATTTGTTCAACATTTGTTTAATATTTTTTTATGACTAAAAATATATATTGCGTTAAGATATTAATGAATATGATAATTAGCATGAAATTAATAATAATAGGAATGATATATATTTTCATATTTTCATATATATAAGTGTTAAAAAATATTTCAATAAAAAAACCATAAGAATAAATAAAAAGTAAAAAGTTCATCCGTTGATTTATCTTACAATACTAGGTATTCCGTTGATTGATCTCACGACTTTCGTATTACGTGATTGAGTGTATAATCATTTGCCATAATGGCATACATGAATCAAAGTTTTATAATTAATAGACGTTGTGCCTTCTACAACGTTTGAATTATATTGTAAAGAAGAATGTGTTGGATAATAGTGAATTCAAATAAAGGATTTTATTTACTGTTCTTGATTATTATATGATTAAGTTGAAGCGAAAACACGAATAAAACAAGAATATATAGGTATATAATTAAGAATAAAATATATTTTTTTTTATTCTTAAATTTAATAATGTTTATTTACCCTACTTGAATTGGGGTAATATTTAAAATTATTAATGCAAAAATTTCTACTTTGTTCCGCGTTGTCTCATAATGTTTTGTACTGTAAGGTGATACTAAAAATTAAAATATTTGAAAATATTAAAGTCATAAAGATAATAACATTAAGTAAATAAAAATAAAAATAAGTATAATGCATTGCGTAAACAATAGTGTTAAAATAAGAAGCAAAAAAAGATGTCAGAAGTGGGATTCGAACCCACGCCCTCAGAGAGGACCAGAACGCCCGTATACTCAGTAAGACTGAGAAGGAAACACACCTTGAGTCTGGCGCCTTAGACCGCTCGGCCATCCTGACATATAATTCACGACACTAAATTCATGTTTTTAAAACCGAAAAATGAATCATCATTTGCGACAGAATATAAATAAGATATCGACGATATATATTGAAGTAATTAAATATGAATTGACTAATTTAGAAATATTAATAAATATTTGATCGTTAAATTAATATATGTTTAATTTCGATATTCAAAATAATTTAAATTACTCGAAATTTATATTGTGCTTTCTAGATTCTGGTAGTTACATTTTCATAATAATAAGAGTAAATAAGAAAAAATATCTATTCATTATGTTTTATAAGAATATTCTTTTGTAAACTAAACGTCTAAATTAGCATACAAATAGTAAATTTCTCTACCATATTTCTTACAGTGTAACAAATTAAAATGAACTTCTCTAAACAAAATGTACTACATTACATTTATTAACTAATTTATATTATTTTTTTCATAAAAATGCTAAGTTGAATTTTTCACTATTACTTTAAAAAAAAAAAAAAATTTTTAATTATTGAAGTAAAAGGTACTTGGTTATATTTAATTTTTACTATTATTTGCAACAAAAATATTTACTTTTTAAGTACATTTTTATATTAGTATAAACAATTTTTTTTGCCAGTGTACAGTAAAATCTAATAGAAAACTATCATTCTTTTATTTTGTTTACTTGTAATCTTTGAGATTCCTTATCGTTTTTTATCAAAGATTGCAATTATTTTTCTCAGTGCAGGTATATAATTCTGGTTGTCGGTAATATTGAAGTGGTAAAAAAGTATTCTGATTTATCGACGTATGTAATCGCTTAATGTTTAGTTTATATTTTTATTTCTTAGCAATTATTATCCACTAACACTTTTAATTAATGAATAACAAACTGATGAGTAAACAAATGTGAAGTGCATATTCATTTTAAGTTTTAGCTGCGTCGCTTATTTATATTTCCTTTTCTTTTTGATCCCGAAACGTGTACTTTGTACCGGTGACTACAGTAATTTCATTTATAGTGTAAAACGTGGTGCAATGCTATCAGTATTTAAACATGTGTCGGTTATTACTTATTGTCGTCGTATGTTAAGTAACTGGTGTAAGATGACACTGCACAATATAAATAAAAAGGGTCTTACATGTAATTTTTGTGAACTTGTATACTGAATATTTGTAAATAAAACAAGGTAGAACACTACATTACATTTATTAACTAATTTATATTATTTTAAGTTATAAAAATTATAACAATTATACTATGGCAAATAAAATAATGTCAACTTTAACAACGATACCGTCCGTCACAAAACTGTCAAACAATATCATAAGAATATTAGGATGCAATCCTGGAATAATGACATTACAAGGAACAAATACGTACCTTATAGGCACTGGTCAAAAGTAAGTAACCTAACATTCTTTAGTTGAATAATATATTTTGAATTATGTATGTTAAGAGCAAATAAAAGCACATATTATTACTGCTAATGCAATTTTCTTTTGAAAATTTGTTTAAATTTTCACAATTTATGATATATATAAAACCATAAACGTTTTTTCTTATAAAAATTTGTAAATTTATATATTTAAGAAAATTAATATAAAAGCATTAAGTAATTGTGAAATAAGTCAAGAATAACTCTTATCTTTATTATTTCAATTATATTTATCCTAATTATAATTAACTAATGTATCATAAAGGAAACCATAGTAGTTGTAACAAATTTTTTTAGTGTTAAATATTTCTACGTCAAACTTGTAATTAAAAGATACAAAGTGACATTTTAATACAGATAGTAAAATTATTTGATGCTTTCCCTATTGGTTGGTTCTAACTTACACATATCATTAGGTATGATAAAAAATATTATGAACAATTGGTGTAAGTAATTTATAAATATATTCAGCATATCGACTTATTATTATTAAGATAAATTATAATTAAAAATTTAATACAAAATGTATGTGTTAATATGTTTGCAATTCTTTGCTCTTTTCCTTAATTTGTTGGTACCTTAGTTTTAACACATTTTTACTTATATGATGCATAATTCATTTTGTATTTGCAGACGCGTTTTAATTGATTCTGGACAAGCAGATACTGCCCCAGCTTATACAACATTATTAAAAGAAGTTCTTACAAAAGAAAATGCAAGTATTCAATATCTTCTTTTATCTCACTGGCATGGTGATCATATTGGTGGTGTAGCAGCAATCAGGGAAATGTTTGAAAATGAAAATTCAATAAATAAAAGTGATCCTATTTCTGTCTTAAAACTTCCAAGAGCGAAGAATGATCAAATGAATGTAATTGAAAAATATGAAAAATATGGAAATACTCCTTTTGGTAAATATTATTTACATTGTTCTTATATTTTATATAGATTTATTTCCTTTAAATATCAATTTGTTACATTTAAAAGAAATTTTCTTTAATTTAAATTTTTTAATGTTAATTTATCTCTTAATTGCAAATGAAAAAATTATTCATTTTTTCTAACACAAAATATTTAACTTTATATTTATAAGTTTATTTTTCATAATGGAAAAAGCTATGGTGAAATAATAATAAAATGTTTGATAAATTATCATTGTTGGAAATATATTATTTAGCATTAAAAACAGCCTAATATAACTTTCACTAAATTTTATGTTAAAAACCTTTTACAATAGACGTTTTCAAGTGAAATTATTTCATTAAAATGAAAATACATAATATTGAGTTTTTTTTCAATTTTTATCGAATTCATTGTTGTAACTTAATAGAATAACATAATGCAGCTGCTACATTGTAGCATATTTATTTCTTAATTAACCATATAAAAAAGTTAAGTAAATGCTAGCAAAAGTACAATTTAAGTCTCCCAAAAACTTGCCAAACACAAGTTGCGCTTTCGAGAACGATTCAGCTTCAGACGGAACGAAGTTCCTGTCCTTTTCTCCCCCGAAGCATGGTAATGATCAGAACAAGTGAGAAACATCATTCCGCCTGAAGCTGAATCGTTCTCGAAAGCGCCAAAGAATAAAATGGAATAGGAGGAATATGATTCTATCTTTGTCTAATATTTATTAGAAAAGGATAGAACACTTTATAGATCTTTAGTTTTGTTTAATTCTGCTGATGCTTTAGAATAAACATTCGAATAAAATATTCTAATAAATTCATTCCTTTTTTTCTTAGCCTTAACATTCAAATAGTAAAAGAGAAAATCTAACGAATAAAATGTGTATAAAATATATATATATATATATATTACATTTCTATATATTATCATACATTATATTTATTATAAAAATAAAACATTAAATTATATTTTAGAAGAAATATTATCAAGTAATAAATTCTCAAAATTGAATATTTTCAATTTCAATTTGATTCTTTTCCGTTTACTGTCCAAATTTTTAGAATACCTTATATCTCGTTCTTGATTGGTACTGCTCGTCCTTTATTGTCCGTGGACACTCTGGTCAAAGGTTACACTGGTTATTAACGCGATGCTGTAAGCGTTAATTACTAGATTAGGGTATTCTGTGCTTTTATTAAAAATATATAAATGTAACCGATGTAATTGCTTCAGACCATTTTTTCAATTTGGAAGATTATTTTACATTAA
>JABFPN010002909.1:0-20100 GCA_022817305.1 Leptoteleia sp. ZL-2020
TATATGCTTTGTAAGAATAATGTATTCTTATTATAAATAGAATTTAGTTTTGTCCATATATTGAATGGAATCCCTATTTAATATAAGAAGATTCTATTACTCTTAAATAGACAGTTTTGTGAGTGTATATGTGTATATATATGTATATGTATAAACAGGTATGCTTATTAAATTATTTTATAAATCATTTCATTTTGACGTTATATTTAGAATATTTGTTAAATTAACCCATTAAAATATGAATACGTTTATACAAAAAGATTGAAAAGTTGTATAATAAAATTTATTATTTTGTTAATAACTTGTGGGTGTGTGTGTGCGTGTGTCTGCACTCCGGATGGAATTTATTGATAGGTTTAGTTAAAGTTTGTATATTATTTATAATACAATTTATTACATTAGTTAATAAACTCTATGACACGTGCATACCCCATCGGCGAGTTATTGTACACTGAGAAAAAAGTTATAATAAAAATTACTATACCTTCTGACGTTGAAGGGAAACATTATCTATGATTTCAACAATTACTATACCTTGTAAAGCTGCCACGATGCATGGTAATTATTACCATACTGAATATAAAATTTTACTATATCACACATAAAATTTTACTGCAATGGTATGGTAAAATAGCAGATACACTAAACAATATCCTTTCAACGCCAGAAGGTATGGTCATTTTAAATACAACTTTTTTCTCAGTATGCAGGTGGGTAGAAAGTATGCATTTCTATTACTGACGAAAGGTGAATGAATTTGGTGATAATTAAATTTTGTTTCAAACGTGCGTTATTTTCTGTGCTTTTATTATAAATTCATTGAATGTTGATGTACGTTCGTGCAGGAGCTTTGTAGGTGCTAGTAGGAAGCGAGGGCGTCTGATGCATCCACGTAACCTACCACAACCTATGCTTCTTTCTCTTCCAATACCACCAATCAAGTACACAAATTTCCCGTGACACAACATTTCCAATTGCCCGCAACATTTTCTACCCACTCAACCAGCCAAGTAATTCGACGTAATTTTTTTTAGCGTGACTCATAAGCGTGACACTTAATGGCATTAAAATGGTTGCATTTCCTCGAGGCGGTACGCGGGCGATTTCTAATGCAATTGCTCGGTAAAAGTTGGCCAGGAGCGGCGACAATACCCCCGGCAATTATCCGGCAAAATTTCGTTGTCAATTGCCGGGGCATAATCCTTTTTTCCCTCCCTCTTTCTTCCCTTTTCGGTCGGTCCGCTCCATCCACTGGATAGTGGCCGTGGCGCGCAAAGTGAAAATAGCAGCGTGTAGTGGGATCAATGGGAGGTGGAAATGCAAACGAGGTTGAAATAGGAATCCGAAGAGGATAGCGTGGTGTCGCGCACACAGCCCACGGTTACCGTGTCCCGATATTGCGTGCCGTATAGGTAAGTGGATTTCTCGCGTCGGTACATTCACGTAACACAGTATTGCACTCCCCTCGTGTTAGCTCACGAAAGAGCTCCCTCCTAAATTGAGCCATCCGGCGGGCGGGCGGACGGGGCGGCCGTTCGTTCGTGAGCGCGCGCGCGCGCGCGCCCCGTAGCTGCGTCTCTTTCCAGGCATTAAGCTCCAAAGGGTGTTAGCTATTTATTTATTTATCGGTTCGAGCTGCTCGCTTTGCGTTTTGGGGCTTTAATCCCCGATGATCCGCCGACGTTTGCCGTCTTCCTCCGGGCTACCTCGATCAATATTACATTACCCGACAGCCACCACCGCCACCGCCGCCACCGCTGCCACCGCTGCCAGGCCGCCAACTTGACGACGAATTTTTATCGCCCGTCGGCATTTCTTGCTAATCCGGCATTGCATTGCGGCAGCATTGTACGCAACTCTACGCCAGTTAACGTGTCGTATCGGAAAATCTGCGCCCTCTGCCTGGCAGCATTGCTTCCCAACGCAACCGGTTACTTTGCTCGCGTTGAAGTGTTCACCACGAAAAGGTGAAGTTTAGTAAAAGCCTGTAAAGGAGTACTGATTTAACTAGGCAAGCCAAGTCGGACCCCGCATTATAATCTGGGCATGCCAAGATAATTTTTTACTAGGAATGTTTTTGATTAAATAATATACAATGCTGTCATACCAAGAAAGAGGATTATGAGTGTTGAAAGATACGACGGTGTTTCGTGGCGCACATAAATCGCAAAAAAAAAGTAATAACAAAGGGGCCTTAAACAAGGACCATTCTGATTTACCAAAACCACATTTAGCCGGATAATCAATTTAAAAAGCACTTGAGAAACTTTACCACAGTCGTATTGTAATAAGTTGAAAAGTGCGATAAATCAGCCCCGCTAAGCCATTTAATACAGCGAAATGACGCAATAAATTTGCTGCGAGTTGGTAATGCAAGTCCCGTGGTGCAAAGGCATTAAAAGCACCTGATTTCGGGGGCGATATCACGACGAGTCAATTACAGCGAGGAACACCACCGACGACGCATGGTCAGCATCAATTAATCCAATAGTCGGCCAAATCCAAGTGCCGCGTGAAAGAATAAGTAAAAAGTGGATCGGAGAGGTTATTGAATAGTGAAGAGAGTTATGGAGCGTCTCCGGGCCGAGTTGCCGGCCGATCGGCTTCTCGCATATTTCAACCCGCTAAGCGCGACTCGAGCAAAATTACGTTTCCGCGCTGCCTCGATCGATAGCATTGCATATCGCCGGCATTATTTTAAGCCATTACGATTGGCGTGAGGTCGTTTCTTTTTTCGCGAGTGCTTCCTTCCTTCGAGCGTTTCGCTCCCTCGACCATCTCATTACGCATTGACAAATTAGCAACTTTTTAAATGCGTCGTTACCAGCCGCGCGCCAATTCCTTCCTTATTCTTTCCTTATTCAACTTTCGTAACACGCTCCAAGAGTTACGCTAATTCCTCGAGGATTTCGGGCTCGTCGCTTTTTGCTTAAAGGATACTCTTATCCGGGCAAGTTTAATGCTCTGATGGAAATGTGGCTTTAAATTCAACAACGTCAGAAAGAATGTTAATTTCGGTTAACTCGGTTGCTCGGTTAATGTTAACATTTGGCATTCGTGACACTGCTCTTCCAATTATGGCAAACAAATAAATCAAATTGCCTTGCCCGATGGATTAACTTGAATTGTAAAAGAGATGAGTACACTGTTAAAAAGTTTTAAGTTTCTCGGAAAATTCCTGTCTTTTTCATATATATACTTTTATTTGAAAAGGCATTATTTAGAATCAAAAAGCAACATCGTATTTTCAATTAGTAAGTACAATTGTTTAAAATGAAAGTTATATTCTTTTTCATAAAAAAATTCTATTTTACTGAAATAGATAATTTTAATATTTTATAATATAACGTCAAATTATTTTTCAAATGTTTACACTTCTTCCTATTTTTAAACATGTTTTTGCAAGAAATGGTTGTCATTATATAATTTATTACAATTAGAACTATATTATAATTATTATGTATCTGTGAATGTAATTAAAATACACTGAGTTAAAAAATTTGAATTTATATGTTTTTATATACCTCAAATTTAATTGTCTATTATCATTATGCATATTGAATAATTAAATATGTCAATTTTTGTAATATATAAATCGATTTATTATATTATTTATATACAGTTTTCATATAAAAACATTCAGTTGAAAGAGATTTTCTTTTTCATGGACAACTAACTATTTTCGAAAAGTATTTGGATAGGTTTTTGCATTCTTCCAAAAGGATATTATTACAATGAAATAATCAATTTTAAAAGTGTATAATAGTAGTGATAGAAATCAGCGAATGGTGCAACATTAATTGAAATAAAAGCAAAAGCTGAAAATGTGTGGCCTCGTGCAAAAAAAGCCTTGTGGAAGTGGGCCGAATTAACGAATTATCTCGTTAATTAACGTTGCCTTTGAGAGCGCCCGCTCGTCTCTACTTTTCTCCTTCTTCTATCCTTCTTCTGCCCCTCTCCTTCACCTCCTTATCTTTGCGCATCGCGCAGTTTGACTCGCAAAAGCACACACACGTGGCCTCTTTCCGCTATCCGCTATTCGCTATCCGCGGTGCGATCCCCGTCTTCTTCTTTTGCTCGTTGTACGTCTTCTTGTTCGGATGAATGTGCACGAGCAAGACGGAACAAGCCGTGCCTCCTTGGACGATATTTACCCGGTAAACCCCTTTGTCCGAAGTATGTGGACTCCTCCGTTGACTTTGCTTACACACTCGCTCGCCCTCTTCCTTATTTATTTCCATTCTTCACCCATATTTGCCAATTTCTCGCTCCTCTCTTTTTTTTTATCGTATCTCGCCTCTCTTCCCCTCTACCCTTCCAACCACTGGCAAACAAAACGCAACAAACTTTCCCGCTTTATCATATTGGATTTATTGGCGCACTTTACTCAAGTGATTTTAAAGTTAAGCGTATTTCAGCTCTCCTAGACGCGGTTACCTTTATAAATGAAAAAAGCGGAGCCGGACAATATTTGCCCGGCCGACGGCAGGCTCTATCAACATCTTTCCACCTTTATTGCCCTCCTTTTATTCCCTTTAATTAAAGCGCCCAAGGAAATAATTTTGCTTACGCGAACGAAACAAATTTACATTTTACACATTCATCCTACTGAATCGCTCTTGTCGTCGTTGCTGTATCATTGGTCCAAGAAGATCCGTGTGATTATCGCGACAAGCTGAATTTTGGTTGAGATTATCAGAACATCGACTACTTCAACCACAATTTAGGTAACTAGACCTAGAATGGTGATCTTCTCTCAAAAAATGATCACATTTTAACAGACATTCGATGTACAATTAACGTATATTAGTTAGCATATGAGAATCAGTAAATTGGCCACGCGTATTTTCTCCCGTGTATAACTGGATTTTAGGTGGATGCGGTGGAAAAACTGATAATCGGAGCATAATCGGAGCGCGATTCTTGGGGTAAAAACAATCGGTGTGGAGGACGTGCGGGCGAATGGCCGGTAATTGACGAAATAACAGCAATTAGCATTAACGCGGACGTGGTGCAACTTCGGCGATAGTTTGACGATTAAACATGGCTGGCGCGGGACATTGGTCTCCGGGTGAGTCGTTATAAAGGCAAGGGGAGGGGAGGGGAGGGGGGGTTCGGCGGGCCCATTGACAGATCGATCGGCATGATAATAAGCGGGTTCGCGGCTCGGTTTGCAGTTGCTCGCAGCAACTGCGGCGCCTTTTGTTGAGGGAAATCGAGCTAATGGGAAAGGAGCGGGCAGGCGGGCGCGCTGGCTGCATATTAGTTTCTTGGGACGCGGTAAATATTGACGATGCAAGCCAGAGCGTTACCGCGAGACGTCGCGATAATGCGTTACCGGCTTCATGGTTTTAACAATAACGTTGCACCTGTTGTCCTCATCATTTATTCAACGCCCCAAAGTTATTTTCACCCGGCGAACGCACCGATTATGTTTATCGGCTTTTAATTACCGCGCAAAAACGGTTAGCTCTCTGCCTCTGCCGGGTTCAACCGAGTTCAACCGAGTTTAGAACAATTTCAACGTACGACCGTGCGCCTCTTCCAAGTCCATCGTTTTTTCATTAATTTAGCAAATTACCGAAACGCAGCTGCGCCATTTGTCTTTCGATCGAAAAGAAATTTCGCCTCCCAAAAAGGGACTATTATTCAAAAGGTATCAAGCTATAAGGAATTTCTTTTTCAACTTTACTATTGCGTCGAAAGACTCAACATTTCATTTCAATCATCGGAAGGTACATGTCCGCTTTACCCAATGCCTTATTAGATTTTTGCGAAACACGTAACAATTTTTGGGTATTACTGCAATATTGTAGAAAATTCAATATTTTACTTGAGACTTGGCACGAAAATGAAATTATATCGTACGTTTCACTATCACTGATATTCATCGTAATATTACTGCATTATTCAACAATTGTATTGAAATATTGTTTATCGTTCGCGTGAGTTCTTCTTCTTCTTCTTCTTCTTTCTTCTACGACTGAATATCATTTTTCAATGCTACTGCAATTATCGCGAAGAACATTGACGAATAATAATTCAGCTATGCAGAAATACTGCGGGCACTTACAGTGATATAATGCGACATTCATCGTTGACACTTATTTGCTCATGATATTTCTCACAATTTGTCATCCGACATCCATTTTTTAACTATATAAATTTGTCCAATGACTTTAATCTTATTGCACATAATTCCGTGGGATATATATATATATATATGTATATAGCGCATCTGGTAAGAAATGTACGTTTATCAGAGCTCTTGTTGGCATTATATTTATGTTCGTGTGTTCGTTCCCTCTAGACATATTTTAGTTTGTACTATAAATATTTGTCTACAATCACTACGAGTAACGCAATGTTAAAATTTCCTTTTCTTACGCGAATGCAAACAATTTTGAATGAAAAATGAAACATAATCATTTCTCATAAAGTACTTACTTTTATGATTTTTTATCGCGGCCCTGTTTTTAAACCGCAGGAAATCTTATTAATGATAAAATGTGATCAATTGCGATACAACTTGGTCGCAGCTTCTTCGCACCCTTTCCAAAAAATATTTCTCTAAGCTAACGTTACGTTTCTTAGCTAATACGTGTTTATTCGTCCGATATATGAACGCACGATTGCACAAGAATTAATGATTTTATGGATTGAAATTATTGATTTATATAAATCGAAATGAAATTTCTATTTATATATATAAACACCGCTGCGGGATATGAGAATGCCTTAAATTATTTTACTATTGACAAGCGAAATGTAATGACTCACTCACTTACTCACTCATCTCTCGCTCACTCACTTACTCACTCTTTCACTCACTCTCTCTCTCTCTCTCTCTTAAATAAAAGGATTTGAAAAACAATTTGCGCACTGCAAAATTGCCACGAAACATTTTCAAGAATAATTCAACGCGCTATTTTTCAAAGGCACCACTGACGATCTTCAAGAATTTCTTTCTTTTTCGCTTGTTTTCTCTTTCACTTTAATACATTTTATAATAGCTAATGTTTTATCTAATATCGCTCTATCGCAGGCACGCGTTATGAATAACTTATGGATCGCTTTCTTAATGAAAAAATATTGTTCAAATACCAGACGCTTGGCGTTATGTTTTATGTGACCCAGAAAAGAAGTTCACGAAATCGGATGCTCTCAATTTTTAATGGCTTTTTACCCAGAACCAGGCTTAATCATTCGAGCATCTCCTTCAATTATTTTCACAATTCTAATGTGCCGAGTAAACAGAACACAAATGGCCTATTAAATTTAACAAAACCAGTATCAACGTTATAGGAGATATAAGAATTGCATTTTCTGAAAATGATGTTCGTATTTGATCAATTGTGTAATTTATGATACAACGTATTTTCGCTTAAATTAAAACGTTTTTAATAAATTATTTTGGACGAAATTGTGTTGCTCGACTTTTATCGTATAAATGATAATATTTCATCAGAATTAAACATGATATTTATAGTCTATATATATAGACTCATGAAACATTTTTTTAATTTTAATGAAAAATTCTTGGCGAAGGACATGTGCCCTCGCGCCATCTAATTTTGTTACAATTTAACTAAACTAACAACTCTGGGGTCAGGGCTGTGTTGGTCAGGAACGTCTCCAAAATGCCTGTTTCATATGTAACTATTTTGAAGGATGTCCCCGAAATTGCAAAAAATCCTCAAAATGAGATAAAACATTAAAAAAAATTGGTGTTAATTTGTCACACTTATATAAGATATTTACACTGCCAGCTCCTCTATGTAGCGCTTTTCACGATACATAGCATCTGAGAGCTACAACGTAGTCAGTTGTTTGACGAGCAGTAAACATAAAGCTCAAAGTAGTAGTAACATCCGCTGTATACGCGTTGCATTTAGATATTCTTGCGTTGCTTTAAAAGTACCGTAACGTTGGAATTTCAACGCTGGCTCAAAAATAATGCTAACAAAATGACGTTCCGATTATATGAAACCTTTGCCAAACGTGTCCAAGGATGATTTTATTTTAATTACAAGTTATGTTATTTTTAGATCAAATAATGGTTTTATTTTAACGGTCTGTTTTCACCACTATGAAAAATCATAATATGTATGCCTTTTATAAATAAATATTACAAGTTTTGATTGTACTTTTTTTCGGTCATGTCCTCAAAATACAAAAAAAAATTAGAAATTCTTCATCAATTTTTCTCTCAGTGCATGCATGGCATATACACCAAGAATGTATATCTATAGATGGAATTCAGATGTATATTTATATATATGTATACAATATCCATATATTGTGGGACGTAAAGTCCCACCAGTGCTTCCCCGGAAAACACCTTTCGTCCAAGTGATTTTCAACAAGTAAACTGACATTGCAAAAGGTAAAAAATATTTCTCTTTGATCATTCGTTCATATATCCGGGGAATTACATTAAGGAGAGTGGTCGCGGATCCTGGGTAGGTCCCTGCTCCTCAAACGTCGTATCGAAATTCCATCTCGGATTCGAAGAGTGAATTCTAATCGGAGATATAATATTTTTGTCGGACATTTCTCCCCAGAATCCACCTCCGTTAATCGACCTCTGCCATCTCTCGCGTTTCAATAGAAATAATGGTGACGCAAGCAATAATTAAATGGTTGTTATAAAAGTTGACAGAGATCTCAATAAGACAACGGAACGATTAAAGTAAATAGAAAATGGCGCTGTCGTGCTGCTTGTTGTTCTATTAAATAATCGCTCTGTTGACATGGCAATATTGTTTGTCAGTCTATGACGTACGAGCGACGTTATACTCAGTGAGCAACGCAATAAGTGACATGCGATGAAATCAATGAAAGTCGTAACTATGTAATATTGAAAATTGTTCAGCGTCAATTTGCGAATATTGCCGGACCAATTAACTGGCACTGGAAAAAATATATTGCGTCTGGTCAAGTGGGAAAATATTGCTGGAACTGAACTGTGAGGAACAGTTGAATGTAAACATTGAAAATGAAGAAGGCCAAGAATGAAAATGTTTTATCTTTATTGAATCTCAATGTTTACATTCGGGTGCACATCGCAACCACCGTTAAACACTTTTAGATCAACCGAGGTTCCATGTAATGTGTTATTAAATGGAATGTGAACGCACTCTGATGGACGTTTGCGAGTAATCGCTACTATAGTTTATGAAACAATCAGGATAAAAGTCACTCAAAGCGCTCGCCCCATCTCATCGAGTAATTGTAATAAAATACATTTTGTTAAGAATAAATTTTTCTCCTCTTCCACTTCCCGCTTCTCCTTCTCCTCCTTCTGCTACTCCTATTGCTCGTCAGAGCCCTTCAAAGTGCCGCGGAAATCGATACGAGCGGCGCGGGAAATTCGAGCGGCCGTAAACTGGATCGCAAATTAATTAGTTCGCTCGGTTTGTAGTACCCGAGTCGTTAATTAGTTGGTCATAGGAATTAAGGATAATAACATACCGGACAAGCCGGTCAACGATGCGCGAGCGACTCTCCTGTCGGGGCTGAAATGGCTGTAGGCATTTGCCAAGTGGCTAACAAAGGTTTTATCATCAGATGCCCGGACAGTTGGCGGATACTCGGGAAAATGAACCAGCCGTCTTGAAATTACATGACAAGCATTCTGTTGAGATGGCAAATTTGGGAGATTGGAGATACCAATCAAAATTTTGTGCACAAGGCCATGAATTACTTTGACGGCCCCAAAAAAAAAAAGAAAAAAAAAAGAGGACCGTGCTGATTTCGGGCAATTCTCCTCGCCGAACCACGCGTAAAAAATAATTAACCTGCAAAGGAAATGTCTTTTCTTTCATCAAACAATTTCTTTTTACCCAATAATAATTCAATCGAAGCCTCCTCCTCAATATCATTATCCGTTTCAGAGTTCAGTTCCATCAATTTCAAGCTTTTAGCTTTATTTGTGGCTTCGTATTTGTTTCGCATCTCACAGGATAATAAGCTGACCGTTGATGAATTGCAATAAATTCAAGTAGAAATTGGTCGAACCGATGGTCGGAAAATTGTAGGCCTCTTAGATAAGATAGATTTGTCGTCAGTTAGTTCGGACTGTTTTCATATTCGTTGATTATCTCGTTCGATAGTCTATCACTTAATCCTCGAGGTTCCAAATTACTCCAACTTCCCCCTATTTGTTTCAACAAGACCTTTGGAGGATCGGCTAATCTGATCGAGATAGGTTTCATTAACAGTGGGTTAAAACACAATGGATTTATAGATTGAATTTTACAGGGGTCCGCAAGATAAATCCCGCGACATTCATCTCGAGCAGATTAATTGCTTGTCCCGAGAAAAGTTACGGTTTGATCCAAATTTCATTGAATTTAATACACCGGGGGTGGAAATCCAGTTGGAAACTTTAAACCTCATACGTTACGTGGTGCGCCAAACAGTCTTATCTTGGACACTTTGATCGGGGAGTATTCGAGGGTTGGCGGAAAGTGTTGTTCGTGGGACAGTACGACGAATCGTTTCCAGAACGCAAACTCTTCTCTGTGTATATATGTATATAAATAAACGACGTCAAGTTTAACAAGACAAAACAATAAACAAAGCAAACATTGACTTGTTATTTGCAAATCAAAGCACGGCCTCAAACAATTGAATATTGATAAGAGTGCTGAATTATAACTTGTTTTACATTCGTGCTTCATCCTTGATGTGTGCTTACATTTTGTTTGCTCCAGATTGGTGAATGCTCGTCATAATTTGGAGAAAAAACTTGATTGACTCGAGTAATTTGATTCGGCCATGCCGGCTCGGCACGATCAGTGCATGTGTCTGAAAGAAAGGAAAAGAAAGGAAAAGAAAAGGCGGGAAACATGTTTGTAAAACCAAACCGTTGTTCCATTTGGGCAATGAATTAAGGATAATTGTGAAAATTGCGGAACTGGAATTGCCAGTGTAATGGAAGAGACTTGAATAATTAAAAGAAACGTAACAAAGAAACGTGCTCCGTATCACCATAATGTTTACTTCATTGGCAAGTCCGACTTGGCTCGGAGATCCCAAGAAGTACCCTTTCGGCAACTTCTAATTGCTATTTGCCAACTTTTTTAGCCGTACAACATGCCCTGCTCGCGCAACAGCAAATAAACTCGTCGAGCAAGATAAATGTTGCTGCAGCAGTGTGCGAGAGCTTGGGCCGTGCCTATATTACCAGTCTAGACGTATACTGGTTGGCTCGATTCGACTTTTGTTTCGCCAGAGGACGGGCAAAGTTTTCCATTTTGTTATCCCACCAACGAGTACTTTCGTTTTCCATTGTAACTGCCGCTGGCCGAGTAGTTTCGCCCTCCCGGATTAATATAATGAATCGCGGTAGATCGGCGCGCGTCAAACCGATGAATGCGTTTATTAGCTCGATTCAACTGAATCCAGTCGGTTCCGGCTCCCTCGCATTCTAAAAGGCCACGCTGGCGGTTTGTAAAGACCACTTGCCGAAATTAGATGTCGGTCCCAAGTAGAAATCTAACGTGGAACTAGATGTGACCCTGATTCGTTTTCCACATCCTGATTTGAAGTGTGGAATATCTGATAAGGCTATGACCAGTAATCATTTTTTAAAATAATCAGAAATGGAAATCTGATGGATGCCTCACTGAACAAGATTTTTTTTTTTTACGATTCGACACGAAAGAATACAGATCAATGTGGATCTTTATGTCGCTGAATACGAGTCAAGCGTTTGTGCCGGGAAAATATTATATTAGCATAAGTGGCACGCTGCAAATGATTTATGGTAGTCTTTTGTCGACTCTCGTAGGAGAAACGAGGGGGATCTCGCGACAAATTTGATGACTGCTAGGGGACCCCCGCTCGACGTCACTAGCTGGGGTGTAGCGGGTTTACATACAATACAAATGCAGACGGGCCACAAATGCACGCATTACTTATTTAATAATCTCGAAATATATTGGTGAATGATTTGAATACATTTGATTACACCGGCGCGCCTTTATGACTCGCAGGTTAAAGGTGTCGTTTATTGGAATGTTTGCATGGCAAACTTCGCGTCGTTCGTAGGTATTATTACTCGGAGGAAAGGAATGGAAGAGTAAAGTGAAAAAGTATAAAAATAAAGGGAGCAGCAAACAAAAAGTTAACAAGCCGGGGGAGGAGAAGGAGGGGGAGGATCAATAATTAAAGTGGAATTGTGAAATGCTATAAGCGGAGCGGAGGAGCGGTGTTCCTTTCGACGTGAGCTTCCGCTTCATTTGATCCAATCTCGTGCGCTTTTGAAGGCGGGACTTTTGACGATCCAAGAGCGCGGAAACCGGCCGAAATCTATTGCACGCTGTCCGCTCGGCATGCCGCACCATCAGTCAAGGCTTAAGGCGACATTAAAGGCGATTTTCATCTTTGGCGTACGACGTCGACGCGTTCGCTAGTTACCGTTCAAAGTTAACTTTGAAATTGCCGGTGGAGCTTGGATGGCGTTAGATAAGCCGTGGAGGAAAGACGTTATTGTTTCGGGGTAATCGGCAGCCAACGACCAAAGGAGACGCGTAGACAGAGACATTCTCCGCCCCGTCGCCATTTTCGACACCAAGCGAGGGCCGCGATGTGGCTTTTCAGCGCGAGATAGTTTCGGTATTCGATGTTCGAATGAGATATCCCGCGAAGGCGCGGACGGCTAAAAGGATTTTCATATTCTTCTGTTCGCAAAGCGAGACGGGCTTTGGCATTTTTGGCAATGAAATCACATCGTTATGCTTACTTTAACGACCGCCAAATTTACCGTTCCAATCTCCTCGACTGGCTCGAGTTTGAATTTACGATTGTCGCGAAGAAAAGCTTCGAATGGCGTAAAATGTTGGTTTACTCCACCGTCATTCTAATAATAATTAAAAAACTTGATACTATCTTCGTGTATAGAGTACAAAAAATATTGATTTGATAACGAAATTGAGCCAACACCAACGAATCAATATTATAAAGTATCACAACCTATGAAAAAATTTCATACAGGCGGCATATATGTTTTGGTGAATTATTTAGAATGGTATAGATATGTATATTACGCTTTTACTGACTACTCATATAAATATATTTGAATTAACTAACGTAACGTAACATGTATATATATCATTATGCCTCGACAAATGTTTTTGCAGAAATAGTTTCCTTTTTTATGCTTTATTTAGTAACTGAATAAACGGTGAAAGCTCATTTCCATTCCGACCAATGATTTATTTAATTAAACGACATACGCGTTCTTTACGACTTTGCTAACTTGTACATGCATTGTAGATTACGGATTTAATTAGAACACAACAAATAAGTTGTTGACATCAACACGGTCCTTTATTCAAAGTAATTTTGTCATTTGTTCGCAACCTTGTAATTGTATTTAAAATATTTCGCTTCGCGTTTGTGTTATGCGACTTGTAGCTTTAACACATTTCTATTAAGTTGCGATTGAAACACATTAAGCACGAATTTGTGTTTGTGTTGAAATTTCGAGAAAATTGTATGCATTAGAATGTTCCAACTGAAGTTATTTTAAGATGACTTAAATATTATATAGTTTTATTCATTTTCAAGTTTCTAATAGTACAGATTATTTGGAAAAGTAAAATTATACAATTAACAAACGAATTCAAGTTGCAGTAAATAATATAATACAAGTACAAATATAAATAACATAAATTTTATATACAAAGAACATTGAAAGCTTCCTTATTTCGACATAAAAGTCTTTATATCATAAAAGTTTTTCCAATTTATATCAATTTTGTTCCTCGAATATTATTTCGCAAATGTAATATAATAATTGAATGTATTATTAATTAACAAGGAAAAACAAGGCGGAAATAAAAAATGCAAATACATTAATTAACAGTACGGAAATTGAATAATTGATAGCAGTTAAAAATTCGTCAAATTCCGCCCTTCAATAGAGTCTCCGGCAATTCATAATTCCGTCATTGTTCCTCATAATCACTGTCATTACTGTTCCCACGTTTACACAGCCCCGCACAATATAACTTTAAATTGCGTAGCACATGGTAAAACTATAAAGGCAACGTAAGTAGATATGACGTCGGTTCCGCTTTAATCCCGCGTCATCCCCTAATTTCCAACGAGGGTCCACGAAATCTGGCAGTCAGTTTTAGCCTGAATTTCGAATCTCTTGTGTTGGACAAAAAGTCAACTGCGGCGTAGGTGAAGGAGGGGAAGAACTGTCCATGTTGGATTTGAAAATCGGTTATCTGGCTCCTTTATGATTCTCGATCGGCGGGTATGCACGGAATATTCTTTAAAAACCGCTCGTTTTTCGACATTTCGGCTGAACTTTACGTGGTTAGTAATAGCAAATGCAAGTAAAACAGGGGAGAAAAGGCTCGGCGAGCGAGGGTGCATAAGTTGTGCGGGTTGGTACGAGTGCGCCTATACGGGAGAGACGCCAAGCGGAGGAGTCGAGAATCGGATGGAAGGAGATAGATAGATAGATAGATAGGTTATTCAGTGAAATAACAAAAAATATTAATAAATAAATAAATCATATGTATAATTCCTCTCGCAGTCGTCTTATATGCTCGTTCAGCAATGTGTTTGCTTTACCTCGATACTCTGCCCGTTGTTTCTCCCACGTATCGGACACGATCGCACATTTCTGGAGTTATTAAGCTGGAGTAAGTAAAATAATTTAAGGCATTTCTCATATCCCGCGTTGATGTATATATATCGCAGTGTAATAGATGGGAAAAGATAAGTTGGTTAGTGAGCTTGGGCGTTCGGAAGGAGAAGGAGAAGGAGACGGTGAGGAGGAAGGAGGGTGGTAGTTGGTAGTAGAGGGTAACTCGGCGTGTGCACTCGCGCGGAATTAACACTGTTCAAAGCCAACGTCGGCCTGGTATCTTGCGCGCCTTGCCCGGTCTCGCCCCGTCTCGCTTTTCGACGCTACGTAGCATTTTACGAGATGCCGCCACGAAAGAGAGATTGATGAGCGTGTCGCGTTAACGCGCGACGATTCCCTCGCACAATGCGACCAAAGTGCTCGCTGTTCCCTTTTTTCGTTTCGGCCATCAATTGATTAATCGATAAATTCACGCCGGCCAATCGACCTTCCGACGATTGTTACCATGGAACAAGCGGTAAAAGCGGGCTTCCCGTCCCCTTCCACAGTTTGTAAAATGGGCTTTTTTAATGCAAACCCCATGACGAAAATTATCGGTACTGTCAAGTGACGAAAACGGGTCAATTCGTGATACAAAATGGACAGAGTAAGAATATGAATTTTATGCTTCGATCTGGCCGGGAAAAGCACGTTAATGTGACGTTAAAAGTTTTTACACGCGACAAATCTGTTTCCGTTGTAATGGCAAGGAAAGAAACGGCAGCGATTGGTTGGACAAAGGAGTACACGGGAGCGTGCAAAGTCTATCAAATGAAAAGCGCCACTTGTTTCCGCAGTACGTGAAAAATGGAGTAAAGTTTTGAGATCGGTGACAGGAGTTTTCGATTTGAAAAGGCGACTGTGGTTTTGGTCGCGCCAATTCACGGGAAACTCGGGGGCCGGAGGATGGCCGAGTGTACTTTTTTTTTTTTCACCAACAGCTGAAAGAGTGGATCGCGGAATGGGAATTACTTTTTGCGGATAAAGTTCGGCAAATCATACGGAATTAGTCGGCGAGCTTGAGTAGTTCTATCTTGGATTACGTGTGGAGAGTTGGGTCAGATGAAATTAGGGTTGGAATAATTAAGGCAATCGAGTTACCTCGAGTATTGGCTGTAATGGAGGGCCGAAACGCTCGCGGACCGTTGCGGCGTGTTTCCCTATTTAGACGGATTCCGCGGGTTTTCATTGCAGTGATCGAATTAGACCGAGCAATTCGCGCCGGGCTCTCAAACTCAAACGACACTTTTTGCGCATCATATTGAAACGACGAATGGGCCAGTATTATATTGGGCCATTTTAAAATAGCCGAATTTGAGTTTAATCTCGTCGCTAAAGGTCAGGTCAACCTATTCGTAAATAAATATTCGTAAATTCGTAAATAAAGCTGAATTCACTTCTTAACTTGCGCGTCTTTTAAATTGTCGAAATGGGATTTATTTTAAAAGTAAATTCTCCAACCGATATTTATTTACCATGAAACGCTCAATTGAGAGAGAGGTCCGATTAGATCCTGTGATTAATCGGTTATTTCGTTTAAATCCCGCCAGGCCGTAGATGCGCGATATCGAGCGCCAAACATTGAAACATGTAATCGAATTCGTAACGATTACAATGTGAAAAATCCGACTTGCGAAATTTTTGGCGCGGCAGACGAGAATATTATTGGGGGGATGGGGAAGGAAAGGAGAAACAAAAAGACGAAGGAGGAGGAAGATGAGAAAGGAATAAGTAAATAAATAAGTGGCTTTAACGAATACGTCTAAGAATAGAGGCACTTTGTGGGTCGGCTAAAAATTGCTTCAGCATAGTTCGGTAAGATCAGCAGTGCATTTCGCAACGCAGCAAAAAAGTGCACCTAAAAAGTAGGTTCATATTTATCCACTCCAGTTGCCTCGGTGTGCCTTTAAAAGCAGCCGAGTAATATCTCGAGGCATCTCATATAAGTCTTCGTGTATCGATCGCCGCGTCACGATAGTCGAGTGGATACGCGCGGCGGTGAAATTTCTTCTCTATCTCGTGGTTATTCTTCCAGCGACCCTCTTCCCATCAACGATGACAAAACTCATACTATGCAGATGGGCTTTTCCTAGGGCACACAATGAAGCTACTTTTTGGCATGACTCATGCGTAATGTACACATTGTCGTAGCGCCTCCTCAATATCAAATTCATTCCGGCTCGTCTCCCTCGGTAAAAACTATCGCCCACCGCGGCACGATTATCATTCGAATCCATTCCAATGTGCTTCGCAAGAATCATCCGTAAGAATCGTGCTCAATTTCACTGAGCTTCGCTCCGTCCCAGCTGAACGCACTCTCGTCTTTAACAACCTGACTTTTCACTTGCGATCAATGATAAATCATCCATTCCAATGTAACAACATCTCGCTTACATAGAATGTCAATTTATAAAGAGAGAACATTCTAGTGGCCGTATTCATATAATGGCGACGGTGCACCGTGTAGTTTGGAAAAGATGGCACCGAAAATGACTGAAGCTTCGACAGGAGGATTGAAGATACCCCATTTGAAATGGGATAAGGAAATGAGGTTTAAATTTGTAAGCGTCAAAACGGCAAAACTCTTTAGGTAGAAATTGAACTGGGTGTGCCTTAGGTATATTAGGGCACGTTCTGGTTAGAATATGGCTAACTACTTGGGTCATCCGAAACAACTGGATTTTAAAGTTTAAATTAAAAGATAATTTTAATTAGGATATCGCCGACCAAGTGGCGAAACAATTGTTGGCGGAAAGCAATTTACAACAGAGAGAGAGGTAGAGGGAAGCCAACGGACAAACAGGCCGCTGGCCCGCCAATTATCGGAATTGTTTCCTAATGGAAAATAGTTTGCATTTACATTAGCCTAACTAGTGGCACCGTTGGAAGAAGAATTGTGCAAGTTTTGTATTAATGGCAAAATTTTGGTCACAGATGTGACACGGGCGTTTGCTTTATATAATCAAATTGTTTTGTTGGCAATGGCTGAATTGTTTTGCGTAGGTCGGCAAATCTTCGGTTTATATTACACGCTGCTTTGTTGGTGTAACTACTCGCTAGTTTAATTAGTATAATTTGGGTTCCACTTCGCAAATTAGTTTTGCTTGCCGCGGCGAGCAAATAAATGCTCGACAAATGACGAGTTTGGACGAATAGCATTTTTCTGGCCGAGCGAAAGCTCCTGCCGCGCGTTAAACATTTTGGTTAGTCAAATTGTTGTTGAGTTCAAGTGACAATCGCATATTCCCTCCGCGCGCAAACAACTGGCGCAACTGGAAACTCCGAGCAGGACTCGCGAGCAAATAGGTCAGGGTTCTGCGGTTGACTCTTGCCAGACGCTGCTTCTCATTCCTCCTTCTATCAATTAACAAACGGCAAACGGCTGCACAACTTTCGTCAATGGCCCAGAATGTCGGTGAAAAACCGTTCCCTATTAACGTTCAAAATATTGTCATGATTAAAAAGTATCTTCCTCCTTCCGAATAAGTGTGATCCTTGAGCAAACCGCCGTGGCTGGTTTGCTTATTACACGAATCGTTAAATTGCTCGTTAAATAAATATTAAAACAGATGGGACCACCCGTTCTGGGTGAGGTCTAATTACACCCGAATGATCTCGACTAGATTAGAATAGATATTAGCCCGACTGCAGAGCCAAATCTGATACAAGTTGAGTCGACCTAATACCGTCAAGTCCCATTACACTGTAAAATTCGATCGTGTCCAAGTACACCCGGAGAAACAATTTATTCATTTTAAATAAAATAGATTACTCGTTTATTTTTATTTATAAAACATTTAAATATATTATTTATTAAAAATAAACATGTTTTCATTTAAATCGAATAAATATTTATCAGGCTTATATTTAAGCGTTTCTCTGTATTTATTTGTTTCAATGTATTGATAATATAAAAATAATAAAATTTTTCTCTAGATGTAGATATCGTAAATTTGTATTAGAAAGGTCGACTGGACCGACTTGGTCCGATTATGTCCGACTAGTTTTGGTGACATCTATAAGAGGGAAAAGACGAAAAGAGCATTTCACCGGGGCGTCACGAGTAAACAAGTTGGTTTTGGGGAAGACGAAATTTGGTCGAAGGTGGGGTAAGAACAATACTGCATTATGATTATATATTATATGATTGGTGGAGTCTGTCGCGGCGCAGTCGGACGCGTCATTGGTTTCAATTGTTGGCCAAGAATCTTGATTGAGCGAGACAATTAACGCGGATATATTTCAGCGCGCGTAGTACGCGCCTCGGCAATGCTCACGAATAGATGGGCGCAATTAGAGGACTACGACGAACATTGGGAGTGGCGGCGAGTCAATGCCGAAGGTAATATAATGGGACGCGCCGTGACCTTAGTTCCACCTTAGTTGGAAATGAGTCGTACTCGCGTCGGCCTCGGCGTCCTACGTCTGTCCCCGTCCGACAACTAACGAGCAACGTGTTCTCGGTGTCTCGCTTATGAGACAATTACGGAACGAATATCTTGTATTTACATGCGATCAAACTCGGAGATAGTAGCGCTTCGCCGAGCCGGATGATGTTTAATTTCGACTATATGACTCGGCGGTTGACTTCCGCTAGCGGGATGTACCGGCGAAAGAAGCCGCAGGATATGATAACGTTTATTAATTTTAAGACGAGCTGACCTCTGTGCGCTATTTTATCAGCGCACGTATGCCCCAAGGACATACGTCCTCCGACGGAACACGTGTATACGTAGCAGCAAGTGCGCTCCAATTTTCGCCTATATCTTTCTATAAAACCTGCGCAATAACAACTTTCCAAAGCAAACATAAAATTATATATACATACAGCCCTGTATTATATATATGAGTGTGTATTTTAAAATAATATCTACCTATCCACGTCAGTCTGGATACAATCTGGGCACTGTCTGGATGCGGTATGGCAACAGTATGGATAGAGTCTGGATTTAAAGTCTGGCAAGAGTTGTGGTTAGGAGCGCGATTCAGACTACCGGATTAGTACGTATAAACATCATATATGGATGTGAAAATTGTTCGTCCTTGGACACGCATACATCAATCAGTGCGCACGCGGGGCATTTCTTATATTTTATATTCGTGACTTTTTACTCTGGCGCTTGGTAGTCATTGCGCAACGAAACACGTATATAAATATGCCGCGAGTATCGATCTAGGTACACGGGAAAAAATACGCCATAGGGTTCACAGCAAAATGGCATTGATTCAACATAGACAAACTATGTAAGATCAACACGGTGTATTGCGTTGGCCTAACAACGCGCCTTCTTTTGTTTTACCGAAATTATATGACTGTTTTACCGACAGAGCACGGTTCACTGTATTCACAGCATAATTGTTACTAGTTCACCATGTAGGATCAACAGCGTATGGCCAACATTGTCTAGCAATGTTATTCCTATGCCGTTATTTTTTCCCGTGTAGGA
>JABFPN010002910.1:0-20094 GCA_022817305.1 Leptoteleia sp. ZL-2020
GATAATTGATACTTGAAAAAGTGACACCATTTACCAGACTGTCTGGCAAAGTTCTTAACATTGGAGCATAGAGTCTCAGAATGCCAGAAAGTATAGTAACTCTTATTATTTTATTTTTCTCAGTGTATGTTGTATCTCTCATTAACTTATACTTCCTTTATAAACTAACGTTTATACAACTTAAAGAAATGTTCTAAAAACATTTTTCACTTGAAAAATATTCTTATTTCATATTGACATTTATTAAAGTAAATTTCATTAATTATTGACACTAACATGGCGTTTCTCATTGTGGTATGTTTTTATTAGTCTATCTTTATAGAAATGTACTACTGGCACGACGCCAGCCCTGATGTTGGCGATGTCAACATGACAAAGATAATTTATATTGGGGAAAAATGTTCACTGACATTGCATGCAGAAAAAATTACACAAAAAATTCGTATACCTTATAGAATTGCAAGAATGTTGTATAAAATAACCGCAAAAATACCATAACAGTAAAATGTAGTACAGTAAAAATTATTATACAATGTAGAAAGTATTTGTCACATATATATAGCACATGCATAATTTTTAAATTCCTTTCATTATAATACCAGTTTTTTTTTTTTGGATTGAGTTGTAGAAATAATGCTAAATAGGTTTATCTGAAATAGGATTATTTATATTTAAGTCCAATGTAAATAATGGTGCTACAAAAACGTTATGTAATTTCAGCTAAAATTACGCTTCTTAATATTTTTCCGTGATGATGTTTCGTCGATTCATATTCGACATTGATTCATATCATACCCCAAGATTTAAAATTACAAAATGATGATTATATGTCTCAAAGCATAGTGTAATTTAGATTATTACTTTTTTAAACTCTTCGTTTGCATTTACTAACTCTTTCTCTGAAAGCGCGCGTCAGAAATACGCGCAGTATGCGTGGTTGTTCTCTAAGTCATTTGGATGCCTGTGATATGGTGTACCGGACCCAGTTGTCGCGTGGTCGCCGCCTATAAGTGGCGCTCAAAGCGAAAGGGTTCCCTGTTAAAAAGACATATAGAACATATAAATACATATTAAAACATACAAATACGTAGACACTAAACGGATTGCGACATATAAGTTTGTTTACGTTTTAGCACGTTATTATATGTTTTAATACTTCATTTTCAACAAGGTTAACAGTGGAAAACTTAAATTAGATGTTTTAATGTATGAATGAGATATAAAAATGCCAATGAAAAAATAATTAAGCATTTTTCTGTTGATTTTACCGTTTTATATTTGATTAAAAATGTATTTTCTACGTATTGTGTGATTTAAAGAGGACCGTTATCTTCAATAGCCTAGGAAAACTTTCTATAAAAGCATAACACAATTGATAATAAAGTTTGTGATAAAATATGAATTTAATTATTTTTAGAAGGTTCATTTTGGACCATCAGGGAATTATTAACGCAATATTATAAACCATAAATTTATTACAGTTAAAATATGGTGCTTTATTACGGATTAAATATTTAACTGTTACGTTCGGTTAACCAATTATTATGCGTCATAGCGACAGTGCGTATAAGCCATATTTAGAGAATGAGGTAGTAACTGTGATATAATATGTACGACAATAATTCAGTGAAAATATATGAACCGTCCGTACTATCAGGATATAAATTACGTTGTTTAATTAATTGTTGATATCATGGTAAAAATATGTTAAATACAATTTTTCAATTTATATTTAATGGCTAATCAAGTATTAATAATAATTATTATTGTAATTGATAGTGGAACGCGTAGAAGTCGATTTTATTGATTCAAGGAAATAATTTTGATGGTCAACCCGCAAACTATACTACTAGTAAGATTTTTTTAGACAGAAAACTAAAACTTTATATCTCTGCAACGACGTATATTTCACTGGAAGTAAACAAAGTTTTTACAATAATATTTTTATTTAGACTGATAATCTTCAATATCTCATCTATAGATATAACTCTATATCTCATCTCTACATATTCACCTATAACCTATCTATATGTATACATGCAGATGTGATTATATATATTATTGGGATGACATTTCTTTGGGTATACATTTTTTTGAGTAGAGTACGTTGCCGTGTACTCTACTTATAAATTGATAAAAGAATAAAAATAAATTTTAGTATATATTTACAAGATGATAGGGTGCAATTGTAAATTATAGATAAAGTTCATATAGTTGTAATGAAATTAAGTAAAACAAGTTAGTCTTGTTTAATTATATCCATGTGAGCATGACTACTACATCAGCATTGAATGACAACAACGGTATTTCCTATTGATTCTCGATTTCATCTAACTGGGCTAGTTGTTCGATGAATACTTGAATGCTACTGACTCTCAGCAATAGAAATGTGAACTTGTCTACACTGTGAAGAGCACTTTTTCCAAATCAAAAGCACTACCTGCATTATTCTGTTCAAGTGGAATTCTTATCATATTCTTTACCTAATTGTGTTAAAATAATTAATCGTTCTCATACAAAAATAACTAGATGATTAATTAAGTTTTTTTTTTAAATTTTAATGCTAAAACCAGGAATAATGTTTTTCAGTTACTACGAAATTTGGTAACTAAATATTTATTAGCATATTTGATTTTACTATTTCTTTTTTTACATGTATTTAACGCAATTTTTTTATTCGTGTGTTCTTAATCGAAGTCTAAAAAATATTCATATATTAAATGATAATTTTATAATCAATAGATATTTTAATGTAATATTAAATTTGCTTTATATAGAACCTATACGTGTATATGTAAAAATGAAGATATTTAAAACGAATTTATAATTTAAATGCTGATGCGCAACTTCAGCCAAAAATATTCTTTGTATTGTCTAGGGCCTACTACGTTTGGTATAATTCGTTACTGTATTGACTTTTCGTTGCTTTTGTCAGTCGTGCAGACTAGGTGTTTCTTGAAGGACAAGTAATCATCGATTTTAATATCTAAGTATTTTATGGTCAATTGCACGATAATATCGCTATCTCTAATCATAAGTATGATTACCTCTCACATTATCTTTTTTGGCTTCTGTTTTCGAATTAGCTAAATTAAAACCCGCCGAAGCAATGTTACAATAATCATGCATCTGTTCTACAATATTTTTCTTCTCTAAATTGCCTTTTTCTTAAAGCTTGTTTAATACTGCCCAATTAAGCAATATTGTCAAGATCATTCTTAATATCAAAGTATTTTTATATCAATATTTAATACATACCGTGTGTTAATTTTTCAAATCTCGTTTTCAGCGCTTTCTTTGCATTGTTAATCTAGTAGTGTGAACTCTGTTATTAACGATACCAAATAGAGTGTAATAATATTAACCAAAAATCTCTACAAATTTTTATAGTACTATTTTGTAACTAAATCTGTTCATTTAATTAACCGGAACTGATTCTGAAACGCAATTTAATTAATTAATGACGAAAATTTTTCAATGTGCAGCATTACATATTTTATTAGCGATATGGTGAAGATATCGATAAATAAAATAGAAATGATATCGATCGTCGATTTCGAGTTAGGTGTAGTTAATTGAAAGCTTTCCAATGTTTACATAAGGGCAAGGGTGAAATGTGCAGAAGCACAGTATAAATAATTCAACGATAAAATAAAAAACAATTTTATTAACGACATAATTACAATACCATGTTCCGCACGTGGAAAGCAATATTTTCTCTTTATACATCGTTTCTTAGATTGTTCGGTAGTGTAGTTACTCTTTAATTTAATCACAAGCCTACTATAAAATATTTATACCCATTGGTCGTTCGCGTCTCTTGATCTTGCTTTCCTGCTTCTCTGCTTCTCTTGTATATAAGTGTTTATATATGTACGGTTGCATTTTGCATGCCATATGATGGTACAAATATCAGTATCAATATATACGTATATATGTATATATGTATCTCTAACGCTTTAGATCTCCTTATTCGGCTAGTCCCTCAAGCTCAAATCTTGTCTACCACCGGATGGATATCAATCCCTAACTACAGGGATAATCTTGTGACAGCATACTTGCATTAACAAATAAGTTAATTTCAAAATTACTACTTTCTGGCGTTGACAAACAGAGAAGATATAATTAATAGGAGTGACAAACTTACTATAATAATATAATAAAGTATCGCGCGGGTTTTAGTGAAAGTTTTTCTAATTTATTATTGTATATTTTACCGTATTTATGGTCTCCATAGCAGTACTAAATATTAATTTTTACTCTATCACATGGGAAATTTTATTGCTACGGTAATGTGCACTGCAAACGAAAAAGTTTTTTAATACCAATATCTAATCTGAATTGGGTGTACAAAATGTTGTTTTCAGTGCTCAATAAAATTCTAAAAATTATGATTAAAGGGCACCTTTACAACGCTAGTTGGTATAGTAATTTTCAATATAACTTTGTTTTCATAATGCATGTTCGTCCTTATATACAACCACGTGACAAATCAGTAATTATCAATATTGTGATGTAAAGCACTGTAGGCGTTTTCGCGGAGCTCCAAAAAAGTAAATGCTACATCGTGGACGCGCCTTCATCACGGTTCGCGACAATGAATATGTCCGTAAAAATCGTTAAAGGATTACTGGCCGGTGACGAAGTTCGCTAGATCTCTCGATCGTCGTCGTCCTATCTCCCTAACGTCTCCGTCGAAAAATATGACTTTTCGTCTACAAGTCGTCTATTTGTCGCTTACAAGTCTGCCAAGCAAATAATCAGTCGCAATGCACATCCTCTCGTGGCGAGTGGCTCAAGCTTATTTACAGCCCACGCAACGTCGCCGTGCTAGCAAAGTTTACGAGATTTTTTTGCTTTTCTAAAAGCCGCCGTTTTCAACAGTTATTTACTTGACGTAATTCACTGCAACAAAATCGAAGCAAAATAACGTCCCCGTTTGTAGTGCACACTATTGACGTTAATTTACCTTTTTTTTTCTGGATACAATTCGAAAAAGTTACTAGTTTTCCTAAAAGTAATATTCCTTCCCTGGTAGAAATGTAAGTTAATAAAATGTGGTGACAATATTGATCAAGCTTTGATTAAACTGCTCAAGAAGTTTGGTTTAAAGCGTCACACATTTAATAATAATTCAATCAATTTTTCGGAGGAAGTTTTGAACATAATTTGACGTAGATCACTTTTTAAATAAAGTCTTGGATAATAATTCGGGCCAAAACTTGATCAAGTGTATTATAAAAGTTCATGAATTTTTAAACAAGTTCAAAGTGTCTTTTATTTTTCCCAGGGTTATTGTTAACAATGAAAGAACAATTTTTTTTTCTTATATATTTTATAACAAGTAAAATCTTATTTTCAAAATATTTTGCTATACTTGCAACTACAATCAGCGACGTCATCTTTCACAAAGCACAAATCTTGCACAATCCCAATAATGACTAATCTTGAACATGTACAACGACGTAACATGCGCCAACTACAATGCTCGGCGCAAGTTTATATATATATATATATATATATATGTTTTTTTTTACATGATTCTTCTGTGTATATTTGTAGATAATGTACTCGTATGTCTTAATTGATGAAAGTCGCTTGTGTTACGTTCCGTTAGAATATCGAACTTTGTTTAAATCTAATTCACCGGTTCGAAGTGGCGCCAGTTCGTGGGGCAATTCGACAAGCGGTACAGTTCTCCTCGGACTAAAACTTGATCGAGATGGAGGCTTTTGTCGACAGGTTTCAACGTGATATAAAAAATAATTTGCTCGCTCGAGAATTGCTCCTCCACTGTCGGGCTTTCGTTGGTTCGGATGCAATGAAAATGCGCCATAAATTATCGCTTTGTTCCGAAATTATGTTTGCCTCTACACCTTGAGGGAAATAATATCGCGTGACGCTTACGTTGTATTGCTGTTTGCGAATGGACAGATAATGATAATTCTGGGCGAGTTATCATTACTCAACATAACGGGAGTTAACGAGAATGGGCGCACCGGTGTGAATAATTGTTGGAACCACCATTAGTAATCTAGGAAGCGGGTCGTTAGATCACAAGGTACTCGAAGCATTTAAACATCTAACGTTAACTGGTTACCGTGATAAGTTATGTAAAAGATACTTGACTTATGATACCATCAGCAGATTCCCCGTGGCCAATTTTTATATGAATATTAATTTTTTTTATGTCATTGAAGAATTATTAAAATAAATTGGATATAAGAATTTTTGCGTGTATGTTTTCCAATTACAGTGTACGTATCTAATTCTGAATATATGTCTTTAATTAATTAGTAATTTAAAACCATAACTTAACTTATTATTTTAAATAATGCTCTAGAGTTTATCCCATTTATTTTAGAAAAAAATTATTTCGCATAAATGGATTTTTCTGTACCTTTCTTGCAGGAATTATTTGAAATGGCCCCTTTAAAACAATGATATATGATAAAACTCGTTTTAACAATATAACTCTTCTTTTATTTATAATGTAGAAAGTATAAACTAAAAAAACGGTACAAGAATTTTCTCAAATTCTATTACAATAAAAGTTATAGATTTGCTGTATACAAATACATATTATCTTTTCAATTAAAAATTGGCACTAGAGATGTTAACGGCGAATCAGTGCAATTGGTGTGCTAGTCCATAAAGTTATTCTCCAGCGGATGGTTCATAACAAGATATCGTCAATGCAACACCAGAAAAGGATGACAGAGTAGTTGCTGTAACAGTTTCTTTTTTTACATTATTATTTTTTTCTTTTTCGTTTAAATGTTTATTTACTTTGACTGACTTTAATTCATTATTTAGTGTTTAGTGCACGGGAGTAACAGTGATAATTGTTTTTAATTAAATCCAATACTTTCAGTTGCAGAGGAATCAAACTGCAATAGCTTTTGCACAGCAAGTACTCGGGAATATATTATGCTATGTACACAAATAGTTTTGACAACGAACGAATCTCTTGACACTCCCAATATAATTGTTAACTTTTCCTATGTATTTACATTTTACACCAAATATTGTACTAATATCATAACTACTTGTCTTTTACATTTGTAATTTGCTTTCTACCTTCGTACATCAATCTTGAACATCTGAGATTGAACCTTTATATCATCGATAAGCACGCTTCATTTTTCTTATAGTTTAAATTTTTCTCTCCCTTGTCGCATTTTACCTTTGAAATCTGGGATTGAACGATCGTCTGTATTTTTTATCTCGTTTTTTTTTTACAAAAGTATAAATTAATATTTAATTATAAATACATTTATGTATAATTATTACGTAGACCCATATTAAAGACAACTGATTATTGGTAAAACTTATACTAGTTAGTTATTTATTAATATTCGTTAATAGCTAACATTTACGTTTTCATAAATACCCTACAAACACTGCTCAAGATGTTAAAATGTTGTTCAAACATTAATATTCAACAAATTTAAATTTCGACCGAATTCAATGGAAGTATATTTTGTTTTGTCAAACGGATATTGGTTATTTTTCTAACTCTCTTCATTTATTTAATAATTTACTTCTTGCACTAAAACAACAATTCTGTACAACAAAAATATTTATTTCGATGTAAATGTGTTGAATTTCAGTGTTTGAAAATCATCTTTTCCATGATGTTATATTTTTGTTACAAATATAAAAACTTCAGTCACGTTTCCAAATACTTGAAACATTCGGATTGTTTCCATCCCTATAGAATATTTTTCATCTTGATTCAAACAAACATTTGAACAGTGTATCGAACAAAACTTTGTATTTCCAAACGAAAATCAACATGACAGACGAAACGTCCAGTTCAGACGTAAAACTGTTCGTATTTATCCAAACGCTGTTCCACAGGGCATCGGAAGTAGCTGCATCGAAGGCATCTCGTGGCTATTGTATTTTTATATCTTTCGTTAAAAACGTCTTTCCTCCCGAATCCGTCATTAAATAAATAAATCAATCTCGCCATTGTAATAATTTGTTTATCATTTGCTTCAATGGTATGGACGCATCTATGTACGTTACACATGTTAAACGGCAACAAGAGATTTTACCCATTTCGTTTCGCAAAGAAATTGAAAAAGTTTCTTATAATCATTATTAGACTTTATAAATATGTAAGGGTTAATAACATAATTGATTTCAGCATATCACCTGTTACAACCTACTAATACCATTCGCAGACAATTCAATAATTTGACCAAATGTAATATTTTACTGAATTCTATATCGAGGTCTCACAAAAGGTAAACATTTTTTCATCTCTCTCTCTCAATAAAATGTAATAACTGGTATGAAAACTTTTTTTTCGGAATAAAATAATGAAAGGATATTTATTCGGAAATTCGATTCCTGATTCTAACGTTATGTGATATGATTGACTCGCCATCATGATTCAAAAAAATATCGGCTTTTTATTCAATTCGTTTCAAACGTTATCCTTTCTACGTTCATTATTTAGTTTTGTCTACGCTCCCCTACGGATGCAGAAAATAGGTTTTGTCTTTATTTGCGAATCTCTTGCTGTTATCACAATCTAGTTCATATTTCTCGTTTTGTTAGCTTCTTTTTCATTTTTCTTTTGTTTCACTTGTATCAAACTATAGGATCGAAACGTTTTCTGTACTCGAACGTTTGACGGTTCCTTAATGAATTAATTACTATGATGCGCGGTAGGTTATCGCGATGATTTCTTTTGCAAAAATATAGCAACGAGCCATCTCGCGTTCTTTTTTTTATTTTAGTTTCGAAAAAAATATCGGTTCTCGATCTGCTCCGACTTCTTCGCGGTTTCATGTCATTCGCATTTCTTACGAGGGGAAATGTAACAAAATCCGCAAGAAGCACTAGATATATGTTATTTTTTTTGTATGTCTCATACTGTCGATGAAATTCAATTGTTATTTCACAATTCTTGTGCTCGCACGAGATAAAGAAAAGAAGAAGCTTATTCTGTCGCGTTGAATTGACTTTCACGTGATGTTGAAGTAACAATTGAAATTGCGAGTGGATTGTTACAAAAGTGGCAAAACTTGAAAATATACAGAGAAAGCTGTCCCACATTTTTCCCTTGAATTCATTTTATGAGATATACTTGTGTGTACACACGATGCACGCAAGAAAATAGCACAACTTTTCAAAACTGCAAATCGCTAAAAAATCTTTCTACTTTATGTTCCTTTCAAAATTCGCACTTATGTTCATTCGTGAAATTACCTTTCCTCAAAGAAATTTGAAAGAAATAAGAAGTTATTTAATCAATATATGCAACTAATCAAAGGATCCAAATATAAGTGGTGAAACTGAAAGCCCAACAATTTTGATCAATTTTGAAAAGTTTTGAAAAGTGTTCCTTTTTAACGCGCGGTTTACATAACTGGGGACGTATTAGTGCAAATTTTGCAACAGTATAATATTGGTATGTTCACTTATACGGTTTTTTATGAATATATGCATGTGTATAGGTACTCGTTTGTTTTATATAATATATATGTATATGTGACTATTATTATAGTTATTATTGTTATAACATTATTAAGATAAAAGTTATTAATATTATTTTCATAATTACGATGCCCTGGGCGTTCGCGTTGCAATTGTCTACAACGAAATGTTGATGATTGCAGAGCGAAAATTTTGTAGAATTCCATTTTTTGAATATAATTATTGTTTTAAAATGTGAACGAAGTTTTTTTTAGCGCAGTACAAAGGTCTTCGAACGTGAAGAATTGAAGTTTGGACTACTACAGTATTATGTTCAATAATTTAATCACTTTTTATCGTACACAATTTGATATTGAGATGGAATTTCATTTGTACAGAGTTGGTTAAATTCGTTAAACAAATCGGAATATATACTTATATACATATACGTTTATCATTCACTTGGCTATACTTTTGTGTACACGATGTATGTATAATATATATACCTATATTTTCGGGGGAGGAAATGATTTTTCGGTGCACATTACTGCTGGGCTATGTTAGGAACCTCCGTAAGGCAACAAAGAAGCCCTGAATTTTAATGTTACGTAATATCATTTTTGAATCACTAATTGAATAACGCACTACATTCGTTTATCGACGCGTTCACAACTAAATATATATTATTATACGGATAAAATTTTAGTTTTAAATTGTGAATTTCTAAATGTCCTAATTTTGTTAACTCTTATTTCGAAATACTTTGCCTTGTTAATCGTCCAATTAATTTAATTTCACGTCCATTTAGATACATTATATTATGAAAAAATGCATGTAGCAATTTAATGAATAACGCAATTATGCATACCGTATTACTGTAATTCCATTAATCATCGTCAACACTTTATCCGCATAAGAGCGATATTGAATCTTAGCTACGAATGTCTTCCTCGAAAAAAAGCTGCATTCAAATATCTCATGAAATGTGTGAATATGTATTAATGAAGAGGTATATACTAGTTGATATAGTACTAAGAATGTTACAGTTCCACTTTTGTTTATAATTATATTTCTTCTTTTATCTATAAATGATCGTATATGTAGATAAAGTGTTAAATAAACACTATGCACAGAACAATTTTATCGTTTTTTAAATGTTAGTCTCATTCAAACTACATAATTCCAAAGTAAGACAATATCTACATTGAATTAAAGTATTTTAACTAGGGTTCCGATCAAAGAATAAAAATAAAAAAATAGAATACATTTAATATTATACGTTTGGTAAATAAATGAATGTATAGAAACTGAAAAGAGTATAAGGTAAAACAGGATATTGAAATAATAGTCAATTGCACTGAGATTAAAAAAATGAATTATTTTAATAATTCCAACAACGATAATTTTACAATATATTTTTGATAGACGTACATAAATATTTCACGTGATATACTTTATTTGACGTTTACATAACGCAAATCTAAGTTAAGAACGTATGTTCAATTAAACTGAATTGATTGGAACCCTGTTGGATTGTAAAATAACGATTTATGCAGAAAAATAATTCTACTAGCATATATTTTATCAATTAACAGTAACGTAATTTCTGAATAACTTTTTACGCATTTATCACACTTTTTAAACTTCTAATACAACTTATTTCACTGAAATAATTAATAACTTTCTTGTCTATAACTTCACAACCAATCTACGTTTAATGTTTAGCACATAAGCATATTTAAACAAAATTACTTGTGTGCATAATTAATCATTTTAGTAGATTTACAAATGTTTCTAATCATAATGTTATTTGCATTTCCATACTAAATCCTTGAACAATAATATTTTGGTTTCAATTTTAAAACCAGCCTTTAATTTATGTTCGTTAAAAATACTTATCCAATTGTTATTAATTTATAATATCAATCGAATACAATAATAGTATTGCTACATTTTCAATTAATATAGCATTTTTTTCATTGATTAGTCAGTCTCAAAATAGGTAAACTGTTCTATTGCAGAAAGAATGTCTTAAAATGTAAACGGTAAACAAAGAATCCATGAATCAAAACGATACGATAACCAACAAGTCTTTATTCACGATCGGCCGATTTACAAAACATTCTTACCTTATGTTCGAGAAAGCGTAAATTATATAATATTAATATTACTAATAATAATATTTATAATTATATAATAATAATAATAATAAAAATGTACATATTTACTATTAAGAGGTAAAATCGACAATATCAATGATCTATCGTTGTCGACAATTTAGGACAAAGTAGGTTTAAACTTCATTATTACACCATCTCTGCGCAAAACTGATATCTAAAAAAAGTCTATAACAAAAAGAAGGGGAATGAAAAAAAGGTGCACGGGAAAAAGAACGAATAAAAATTGATTTGGATAAAAATTTCATTGCATCATCGTTAAACCCAAGTGAAGAGAGAAGAATTTTAACGTGGTTTCCATATATTCGCGTGCTGCCTAACGCGCCTACGAATGTTCGTTGCTTGTATTATTTTTTTCACATCAAGAATAAAGTCGTAAAAAAAAGCATAGCATCGTATACACGCCCCTCCGATAAAAATCACTTGATTATTTTCTTCGAAAAAATTTCACCAACATTTTGTATGCAATCGAAACGTGGTCGCGCGTACTCGATTCAGTATCACAGCATCGACAAAAAGCGAAGAGAGCCTGAACAATCGAGTGATTTTTCTTTGTGTCGATCGACATTTCAAGTATTGATCGGTAATGATTGCCGAAAACAAATATAAATACGATCGGGGCACTAATAATTCATCATTTGTATCGACTCTACAAACGGTTATTAGAAAATTGTAATAACTAGATGAAACGTTGATGGAGTCGATTATTCATCAACGTCGGACGAACAATCGTCTGTAAAAAAACTTCTAGTTTTATTCCGTTGACGATTAAATAAATATAAACATAATTAATCAGCTATGACGTTAAAAAAGTCTTGATCTTCGATTAAAAGCATGATATTAAAAATTGATTGGGAGATAAGGGCAGCTCTGAGGCATTCGTGGATAGTCGATTAAAACAGTGAGAAAAAGAGAGAGCTTTTGTGGTTGGGTTGCCAGGGGGCAGCACCCGCGCGTCGAAAATATCCACTTCGCAGGAAAGAAGCTGCTCTTCACGGAAAGCGAACCGACGTCGTTCGCATTTCCATCGCCGTGCTTCCGTCGTACTCTCGGGTACGAATGGTTGCAGAAATAAATAATGCGTGAATCTCGGAGACTAAGGTGACCAGGCTTAATTGTCGATGTGCGCCGGTATCGTGCTTGCGGAGAGCGGAGGATGCGGATGGTGCACCTGGACTGGAGCGCCGATTGCTGCACCGTCGCACTGCTGGTTGCCAAAGAGCGAGATACTTTGTGCCGTGGAGAGTTGCTATTTCTTCGTTGGTGTGCCCCGTTGCGTCAATCCCTCGAATCTTTTGAATGTGTAGTTGATGAACACCCAATCCTTATAGATCACTTCGCCGTCTTGTGGCATTGGTGCTGATGCTGAAATATTTAATGATTTGGTTAATTCATTTTCTAAATGAAACTTCCAAAAATATATAATTATAGTTTTTTTTTGTCATAAATTGTTTGCAATATATTAGCCTTCTTTATTAAATTTCGAATTTATTATAACTTGAACTTGTTTCCTCGTTTAAAATGTATTATTGTATTATTATATATAATATTGTATTATTTTAATAATGTATTATTATATTATTTCATAAAAAAGTTATTACAGCCAGTATTGAACTTTGCAAACTATGATATACTTTAATTTATTCAAGAACGTACGTATTTCAAGTTTAACATCAGGGAATTCATCGAAATTAGATGTGTCATCGATAGATCGAACTTCTACTGGAATGGCGGCTGGTCGTTCTCGTATGTGTTCCCAGTCAACGCCTCGGAAGAAAGGTGCTAGTTTTAGTTCTTCAATGCCACGTTGTGAACCTAATTGAAATCATAATTATTATAAATTTATCGAAAAATCAACATTTGGTTTTGACATTGATTCACAAATAAACATGAAATAAAGTTTTTCCAATTTATTTAAACTCTTCGGAAAAACATTTATATTCTTAAGTTATAAATAATTGTGAACTCGCAATGAGTTCTTATTTTAACTGCTACAATTATAATTACCTAATCTTCTATCAGCTTCACAACAGAACCTTATAATAGTGTCTTTAGCTTCTTCACTGATTGGCACTTCTGGCGGAAACACTAACGTTTCTCGCCAATTCATCACTTTTCTATATGTTTCTTGTGGATTTTCACTGCAGAACGGAGGATAGCCTAAAATTGCAATATTTAATATACACTTCTATATTTTAAGGAATTACGTAGTATAAATTAGTTTAAAGTTTCATGTAGTTAATAATATACTAAAGTTACAATAACATATGGATTGTTTATGAAAAGAATATAAAGTATACAAGAAAACTATTGCTTAAAATGTTTTAATTTGTTTAAAATACTTTCGCATAAAATTATAAATTTATGTTATATTCATACCTATTAGCATTTCGTACATGATAACACCTAAGGACCAGCAATCGCACGCAGGTCCATATCCCGTTTGAAGGAAGACTTCCGGTGCTATATAATCGGGAGTTCCTACTGTACTGTAAGCCAACGCTCTCCTGTTCCGCTTCCAACTTTCTGCTCTCCGTTTGCTATCCATAGCTCCACCACTTCCACTGCCACATGATGTCACTGAAAAAATAAAATACATTTAGAATTAAGTTTTACAAATATTTTTCAAAAATTCATTTAATTAAAAAAATAAATATAAATTAGAAATTATACTAATGACATAATTGGTGGTTTCTATTATATAAATTATAGCACAATTTACTGTGTCATAAATTAAATTCAAGACATGAGTGTCAAAAAAACAAACTAAAGTATATTTAGTTCGCTACACTATATTTTTCTCTGATTGAAAAGGCAGAAAAAGACGATATAATAATCAATGTATATTTATAATTAAAGTATATATCTTACTAAAATCGGATGGCTTTGCTTGGCTAAGATCCCGGTAAAAATCGGTTCTGTGGGATTTCTTCAAGCCTGTGCACAGTCCAAAATCCGAAAGCTTTATGTGGCCCCGTGCATCCAGCAACAAGTTGTCTGGCTTGATATCCCTGTAAATGAGAAATCATTTTTTAACAAACCACATTCTTAAGTCGTAACTAATTCTTAACACAGAATCACACTCACCTATGAATAAAACCTAGCTTATGTATGGAGTCGATGGCTAATGCCGTTTCGGATATATAAAATTGCGTACACTCCTCGGAAAGTGTATCCTTCTTCATTAAAAGTGTCATCATGTCACCTGTAAAATTAATTATCATTTAATAGTAATACTTTACCATAATTCAGAGCAAAAATGTTCAAATAAAACAATACATTTTCAGTTTCTTTGAATTTGCATTAATATTAATTGGTTTTTTGTCCATGCAACAAAATATTCGTTGTTACTAAAAAAAATTATACACAAACGACTGCGTATTACTAATAAATTATAAAGAAATAATTAATGTCAAACAAGCCTAGGGTATATTCAGTAAAGTAACGTATTAACTGCAAAATGATCTATGAAACTGTATAAACAATGACACACAGTGATAAATAACAATTTACAGTTAATCAGTGATTAAATTTCCCCGATAATTTGTCACCGGTCATTTTTATTTGACGGCCCGTTATTGACACTGACATTTCAATCATACAACTGTTAATTGCAAAAATTACCTCCGGGTAGGAATTCCATGATGAGGTACAAATTGATTGGATCTTGAAAACTGTAATACATTTTCACTACCCACTGATGGTCGGCCTCAACCAGGACGTCCCGTTCGGCCCTGACATGTGCCACCTGTTCCTTCTCCAGCATATCCGCCTTCCTAAGTATCTTCATCGCGTAAACGTGTCCAGTGTCCTTCTTCTGGACCAGTCTTACCTGTTGGTTGCAACCAACAAAGTCAAATTATTGCTATTCGTTATAAGCGATTGGGAAGCCACTTCAAGCTCTCTTACTCAACACTCAGCAATTATTCAACTACTCGAGTCACGACATTCAAATTTATGAAAAGAGGTCACGACGGTATAACAACAATTTTTCCCCCACCCCCTCTCCATATTTATAACCATTGCGTAGGTGGCACATAATGCTATGTATTCATAACCTATAGACCTTGAGGTAATTAGCAATCGCTGTTCGTGGATTGGAATTTTTTAATATTTACATTATTTAATTATTGGAAAATTAATTAAAAAAATTTGTAACATAAGTTACTGTGTTAAAAGGTCATTAAACATAATGAATATGAAAATATGAATTAATATTTAATTCGATATAACGTAAGAAAATTGCAATAAATTTCAACATAATGTTTCAATCCTTTGTGTATAAGGTTTTTAATTAACTCACCACTACTTTGTACTATCGAGAATTGTTTCACAGTTCAGATCTTTTTAAAAAGTTAAAATTGTTAAAGTTGAAATTGTCAGATCAATTCAAGACTTCCTAAGGTGCTGAATCATCATAGTACAAATGGCTTTCCAAGTGCCGCTTTATAAAAAAGCATTGAGCGCTCTGAGATAAAAAATTTATACGAAATTACAATTCAAAAGATCAAGCACCATCTATACTTTTTTATTATATATTTTATATTTCTAATTTTCTAAAATTATGTATCGCGCTGTGTATTCTACGTCGACGTCTTTTCAATGACTTAAACATAATTCCTTCCCCCCTCCCTCACACAAGCAAATACTCATCTTGTAACAAATGGAACGCGCCGCGAAAATTCGATGCAAAAAGTTGCATCTCGCGTTGGATGGTAAAAAAGGGAAGCTTAATTGAAGAGGCCTCGACGTGTACTGTCGTTACAAGGAGAGGGAGGGGAATTTTTGGGCAAATGCAAAGGACGAAAAAGCGGGGGACTTGCCTCGCCGAAAGCTCCCCTGCCGATGACCTTGAGTGGTTCAAAATCCTCAACGCCAAGCCTCGACCGCTTGAGCCGAAGGAATTCGGTCTCCTTCTGCGCATGCTGCAGCCTTTTCTCCTGCTTCTGCTGCTCGGAGAGACCCTCGTCCTTCAAGGACTCCTCGAGCTTCGCGAGCCTCTGCTTCCGCTCTATGTGCTGGGCTATTAGATTGCTGTAGTAATTTTCCAAAGTTACCTGTGCAACATGAAAAAGGGTGCTTCACGTCAGACGCGATGACTCTCGCTAAAAACTTTCTTTCGCGGCAAAAAAGCTCGCCATTCAAAGTGACTTTGTTACTGCGCTCGCGTGCTCTCGTTTCGAGCGCTTTCTTTAATTAATGCGCTGCTTGCGTGCAAAAATAGTTGCGTATATAGCCATCGTCGGATCTTTTTTGGGACGAAGAAGTTGCAATCAAGAGTGACTGAACGCGCTCAATGTTTCACGGGGGTCGTTCACATTTACCAAACATGGGGTTGTTTTATATAGGAACTTGAGTTTTAAATTTTGAGATTTAAACTGAAAATGTGAGTTAAAGTGCACCTATCATAACCCAAGTAGAAATATAGCATGGAACTGAATGTGGTTCGTTTTCCACGTGTCTAAATCAGGAACCAATTTGGTATCCAAATAGGGTGACATATTAGTTTGAAATGCTTGGTATATATAAGGGTTCATCTCTCAAGTGAGTTCGATTCTAAATTCAATTCTCAAGTGAGAAATTATATTATAGGGTGAGAATAAGTTTTATAAGTTGGAAAAAAATTAATTTATCAACATGACAGTAATGTAAAGTTTATCCAAATTACAATAAATTATTATTTGTATTATTAAACGGAAGATGAAGATTAATAATATTAAATTTTCAATTTGTATATATAATTTTCCTGAATGAAAAATTATAAAATTGTAAAACTAATTTTTTAATAAAATTGAAATTATATGTGACGTATAATAGGTATTAAAAAATGACAACAAAAAATAAGAATACAAATTTGTTCACCCCAATTTTTACTTTCTTTAATTAAACAGTGGTAAACTTGATAAATTATGAAATATTAATAATCAACGCTTCACATTTTTGTTGCTTTACTAAATTCACGGGACATATTGATTGAAATGTTAATCTGGTGAAATTGTCTAGAATAATATTAAACGATAACTTTTTATACTGACTATCAACAATGTTTTTATAGTCCCATTACAACACGCGCGTTTATAAATACTCTTACAAGACGTTCAATGAATAGAATTTCAGGTTAATGCTCGAATAAATCAATAGAAACTTTAGTTATTAGTAGCGGTCAATGAGTAATTTTACTTTTTTATCGTTCAATTTAACGTTTGAATTAAAACAAATGGCTCCTCTTGAGTTGCAATTTATAATTACAAATAATCGAACTTTATATATGCATCTCTATTGAACGCAAGCAACGTCTTCATTTAAATTTCATTTCATTTGATTCGTTTATTAATTAAGTTTACGATCAGAATAATATTTACCTTGGCTTTAGTTGCCTTATCCAGAGTGTGGCCACTAAATCTAATTGTGCTTTCGGTAGCAGCCATCTCCAACACCCCTGCAACCATAAAATATTCGTCATTAAAATCTCGCCACAAATCATTTCCACTTAAGTTACAACGTTTTCAAATGTTATCAAACATTTGACAACGCTCCAATTTTTTGACAAATTTACAAGACACCCGTCTCCCATATCCAAATAATCTCAAATTTCTGCATAATTCACAAATTTATTTATTTATTTACTCCAAAATATTTTCCTTCAAAAATCATAGAACAAATCAAACTTTTACATCATTTGTATACTTTGTTGACCTCTTTACTTATCGTCTGCTTATTTTTCAATTATTCTTTATTTATTTATATTGCCTTATCATTGTTATCATTTTTTGTTTTCGTATGAAGTGCGATTAAAAGTTATCAAAAATATGATAAAAACTGTTTTCGACACCAAGAAATTTATTAGTGGTTGCTATTATTTTTGATAAAATTTTTTGAAATATGTGTGCATTTATATTATGCTTTATAATATGATACAATATTTAAAAAGATATTGGAAAATAATATCTTTATCAAGGAATAGAACCCACGACCCAAAGTGGCCGTAAAGGGCACTATTGGTAATTATGGGGAAACGAGTTCAATTTTCTGATAACGACATTTTTTCAATTGTCTTCTTTTAAATACTATACCGTATTATTATATTATTATCCCTGAGATAATATAAAATATGGTAGCAGAACTGCTAATAAATTTCTCCGAGTGTACGAAGCTCATTCGATCAAAGCAATAAGATGCATAAATTGTGAAGGAGAGGCGCACAATCATACCTTATTATTAGATATTTATTAAAATAGAAACAGAGTTATGAAAGCATCGGTTTGCACGCGAGCTTACAATTCGATAAGCTGTTAGTTACGAATGCCGCACGAATTGACAGTAAATAATTTGAATTCGCTTCGATGTGCAGGATGATGCGCTCGTATAAATAGAATGTCTAAACAAGAGTCATGATCTCGTGCAGAAATATAACGATTATACAACGAGAGGAAAAGGAGAAAGCGGCGTAACATAAGCAAAGCAATTTTGTAAATTATATCCGTTTGTCGCACACAATAGACACTTCCGTGAGATAATTAATCGCTGATTGGCAAATTGCTCGTTACTTCACCCTACATTTTTTCATTACTATCATTCATTCTCGGTATCTTTTTCCATCTGTACTGCTTTCGTTTTGTTTTGTTTGCACTATCGTAGATGTTAAATTTAATAAAAACTCCAACTTTTTTGCGCAATTTAAATTATTATTTAGATTATGTTATAGTTCGTTGCTTAAATTTTAAAAGACTAATTGTTGTTACGTAAATACAATTGATAAAATTAATTTAGTTCCTGTTTAAATCAATTTAAAGTGGATTTGTTGATATTATAACAGGCTCGTCTAATTTAAAATTAATTAAATAATCGATCATATACTCCTTGAACGTAGCAATTATTTTACATTTGATAATACATCTGAAAATTTAATGACATTATTGATATTAAAAAAAAAAATACTGAAAAAGGCATTTATATTCTGATTACATACTTAATAATTGATTCTACTTATTAGAGCAATAATACTGATTAAACAATTTGCTAGATGTACTACCCTGAGAAAAATCTGACAGAAAATATTACTATTTCTAACTTTGTTGTGGATATCAGTCTTCTTAAATAATATTGTGTTTAAAAATAAAGGCTCCAGTTTCAAACGTTATTACACTTAAAGCAGAAATTTCACCCTTTAAAAAACAGCAAGTTTTAATTGAAAATGTGATATGTATTTTAAACAAAGTTAAAACCAGTCATAAATTACGTCACATTTGTGTCAAAGTATAAACTCTCACACACCCCCAGTCAATGTATAGTACAATAAACAACGATTAATAAATTTCCTTCGATGCAAACTGAAACGTTTACATGAAATTGTTGCAGCCCGCGTGGAAAAAACATTGTGGCAGAGTCTATGGCAGCACTGTGGCTAAGACTGTGGCATGCGGGAGCCCACAGTCTTGGCCACAATAAGCCACACATGTTGCCGCAATGGATCGACTGTGGGATG
>JABFPN010002911.1:0-20078 GCA_022817305.1 Leptoteleia sp. ZL-2020
GAGTTTCAAAAAAAAAAAAAAAAAAAAAAATAATAATAAAATAAAAAAAATTAAGTTCGCTCTTATTTGCCTTTCATCGCGACGCGAAATCGCCACGACGAAATCATTCTGAGGTGCAGTATATATGAAAGATCTTTTCCGATGAAGTGTTCTTACCGTGCTATTCGAATCGAAGCTTCACGGATGAGATACGGAAATAAAGTTCTGCCACTGTAAAATCTATTTCGTCGATAAATTCAGTGCAAACAATTCGAAATGAAAGACGCCGATGAAAAGTACGCAAAGGGTTGGAACAACATTCGCCGTCACAGTGTTATATATATGTATCGAGTTGCTAATTAGTAACTGTGTATTTGCGCGCAAAAGCGAACGATATTTGAACCCTTTACGGAACGTTTTCTTGCCGTCGAAAAGTGGGTCGAGTGATTTGAAGGGGACAGAGGACGGTTCATAAATTATTTTTCATACAATATATGATTGCTCTCTAACAGATCTATTCATTAACGTAATAACATTAATTCAACAGAGATCTATATCACTTAATAGTGCTTTTTTTATATATATATTTAACAATCCAGCCAAGCTCTACTGGCTGAGTTTGTTAATACTGCATTATATGACTAGATATATTATACTATTATGTATAAATACTATTTATTTATTTTAACCATATTATAATGTATATATATAAATAAAACGTTTGTTAACGAAAAAGAATTTCAATTCAACAATCGTAAAGCACGAAACAATCGTATATATTTAAACAATTCAAATTATTCTCCTTTAATGTACACTTGTATGTATATAAAGTTGTTCGAAAATTCAAAGTTGATATGTATTGATCAACGACGTCACATTTATCAAGCTAGAATTCTTCCACACGTAACTGTATAAATATATAAAACTCTTGTACAACGTAAACTCAAATATGTACTCTAATATCGTCTTTATTTTTTTTTATTTTTTTTGTCAACAATCTTCATAGTAAAACCGTTCCCAACATCATAACATTCACAGCCTTATAATCTGATTCAAAATAATTTATGAACCTTCTTGGAAATTTCCAATCGCAACGATCCAGACACTGTTCCAGGTGAATTATTTCAAATAAATGTTTGACTTGCAGTAAAGTGTAAAGCAAACGTTCATGCTTAATATAATATTATCAAAGTGACATATAATTATCAATGGATAATTGAGAATAAATTAGATTTTCTGAATGTAAAATAAGTTAATGATAATACGAATAAATAATGAAATAAGCTAATTTTTTATTATTTATGTATTCACTGTTTATTCACATAAATACTCCCTGTAGAGAACACTAACGTTTAGAATCATTCCACAGAAAGTAGAAACTAACATTGAATATAACTTTAGTGGAATTAAAGTCAAATAACAACTTAAAATTATGTTCTTTGCAATGTTTACTTATGCTTATATACTCTTCTTATTAATCTTAATTCGTCTAAACCATAGTTACTGATTTTGTTAGTAAACTGGTCATACACTTGAAGAAGTTGAAAAATTACTATCCTAAGTTAGTAAAAAGTGCCAGCTTTCTAAGAATAATTTTCAACAAATTGATACGTTTTGCTAATTTAAGATAGTAATTTCTCCAATTTTGTAAGTATATTACCAATTTACTAACAATGTCAGTAATTTGTATTGATCTTTTCTCTCTGTGTATATAACATATTCTAAACGGTATCCAATATTAGCTTCTATTTTCTACAGAATGATCCTAAAACTTAGCGTTCTTCACAGGTCCTGACCCGGCTTGATCACTTCCGGACAAACACCTGGACATATTCCTCAGATTCTTCAAACGAACCCTCCCGGCGGAACATTGTCCGGGCGTTGCGAATGTACGAACGTGAAACGAAGAGGGGGGCGAAAGGTAAAGGACAACTGAGAGAAGAATGAATGAAAAAGAGACGCACCGCACCGTCGCAGTTATTGTTGGTCACAGCATCCGATCACGGAACCAGAGTTTAGAACGCGGTGCTGGATTGAGGCTGCTTCGCGGTGCCGAGCCCGATCGGTCGGTCGAGAACGTCCTCGGACCCTGGCACAGCCTTGTACCCTGGCTCCATGTCGTAGTCCGGTTCGAGCGCGGGATTCACTCGCCCGTTCGATTCGTCCTTGCTGCCGTAAAGCCTGCCAGCCCCGGCAGCAAGTACCGCCATCTGCTCGCCCTCCGCCGGGTCCGGGCCCACCCTCTCCACGTCCTCCGGGATGTTGACCACGCAGCGGAAGACGTCGTAACCCGGCGCTAATTGGCCACTCAAGAATACCCTCTGGGTCGCGTAGGACACGCCGACCAACGTCACCAGCGAGATCAGCATCGCTATCGTGCGGAATGGAAACATCTGCTGATTGTTCTCCTCGTCGTAGCCGGGGTAGTGGATCAGCGCTGGCAGACCCATTATCGGCTCGCCGCCGGTCACGCGCACCACAAAGGCTATTATGTAGGCTGATAGGCTGCCGTAGGTGTTGCAGTATTCTTTGAAGTGGACCACCATGAGCAACTGGGGAAACAGGATCACGTACACCAGGTCCGAACACATTGACCACAAACCATATATCGAGGGTATCGTCAGCGCCATCACCGTGCTTAAAATGCCCACGACACCTATTCCAATCCGCATCACCCATATTATCTCCATCTCGGAGGCCTGCGAAGCAAACAATCGTTTCCGATTTTTATTATTCTGCGGAATTCCTCGGTTAGGAATGGTGTGCAAGGAAGGACGGTCGAGCGTTATTGACTTGCGCCCAAGTTTGTGGCGGGGCCTGAGGTCGACATTAAAGGTGGACAGAAAAGTGGATTCTTCTGGCCGAGGGAGGAAAGGTACATTTCCGTCGCGATGGGGTTAAAATATAGGGCAATTAAAATAAAGTAATTGAAAATGGTTGGTCATTTAGTTTTGCGTTTTCATTGATAATATATCATTCTTAAAGTGTTCTCATTCTGGAAGAAACTAAGTTATTTATAACTTTAGAGAATGTTATTAAGATTAACTGTTTTATGTTGCATTTTATTGGAATATATAAATGATGTATGTTCATAAATGACTATCAAGCGATGTGTAGTATTCAAAACTGGAAATGTCTCAATTTAAGGCGGTCGTATTTAAAATTTATTTTTATCCTCGCATCAAGAAAGTGACATTCACGACTTCTGAAAGATTCTTTGTTATATTCGTATTAATAATGGATGGAAGACTGGTATTATTAGAGCAAAAGGGAAGAGTTATATAAATTCTGCTATATTTAATGAAAAAGTGTAAGCACAAGTTTTTTACGTAATGCTTTTATAATTAAATTAATACTCTTCATGCATAAATAATAAATTTGCTGTTTACTTTTAAAAACGAACTGAAAATTCTGGTGTACTTTATACATTTTGTTCTGAACCACGCCTCCATAAATCCTAATATGGCTCGTGACATTAAATCCAAATATTCATAGCTATATTACAGTGATAAAGTTCTCTTCAAATTTGTAACACGATCAATCAATTAAATTAGAAAAAAAGTAAAAACATAATAGATGAAACAAGTTTGCCAGATTTATCGATCAATGTTTTATTATAAATTGTCAAAACTTGTGTTTATCCTAAAACCTTATTAAAATTCATGTAGTAGATGTTGGAAAACTTTCATTTTACGGAAAAATAATTGAATTAATATTCATAAATAACAATGGTTATTTTAAAATATTAAAAAGCACAGTGATTTAAAAATGAAGTCTTAATGAAAATAAATTTCTTTATAAACAATAATAAAAATACCATCAATGGAAGTAAAAAATATGCATTTGTGCATCATCGAAGAAAAAAATTAATGTTCTGAATATTGCCAGTCAACTATCATAAAAGAGACTGTACTTGCAATTGGAAAGGAAATGACCTTTCAAAGTATTATTAGTGTAAAAGCATAAAGTATTTTGTATAATTCATACATTATTGTCTTTTTGTGGATGAATGATAATAACTTCCATTTATAATAACTTTAATTTTCTTTTTTTTTCTTTTGTAAAAAGTTATATACATAGCTTACACATGTACTTCATAAAATATCGCTAGTGTATTGAAATTTTAAAAATAAATACATCTTTAAGTGTGTATTTTACTATTATTAATATTAGATAATGAAAATGTATAAAAAATATATCAATAATCTATTTTCCACATATATTCTGCTTTGTTAGGAACTTAAATATAAATTATAATAAGTAAAATAGCTTTATTATAAAAGCCAATAATAAAATATTTATTAATTAAATACAATTTTAATTAAAAAGAATGTTTTACTTTAATTAAATAAAATATATTCGTGTAAAACAAATTCACTCTCCGTGAAAATTATTTTAAAATAAATTTTGCGAAATGAATTCATGTTGCAAATTTTCGTCATAATAAAACTAATAAACAAATTAAGATCCTCAAATTTACTGCATTAAAATCGTAGTTAATTTAAAATAATATCTTCACGTAATTTTGCGTACAAATATTTTATACAGTAATATACCAATGCTAATTTTACTAAAGTCAGAAAAAAAGTTAACTGATCAGTGACCTACTTTGTCTTCAATCAATTCTGTACTCAGATATTTGTTAGAACAATTTTTGCATCGAAGTTTCAATTTATTTTAATTAATTTACATATAATATCGAATGATAATAAATTCTCACTCCCGGGAAAAAAATCATGTATAATTATGTTTGCTTAATTAATTAGTACTTAATATTTTATGTTTGTAAATACACAACTACTTAACAAATTTTAATTTATTTACTAAATGACATATTTGTTTCACAAAACATTTATATAATTTATAATGATTAAATTAATAAATTTTATATAATATTTATATAAGTTTGTTCCTTCTATTTAATAAATTGAACATAAAAACAGAATTAAAAGCTATTTTATAATCAAAATATAACATATTGTAAAAATATTCCAATCAATCACTTAACTGAAAATTATACTATTAGAATTAAGAGAATAAAATTTATCGAAAGAAAATGTAGGCAATTTACATACTGTACATTCTACTTGAAACATTAATCTTTGTTAAGGACAGTCCAAGACATTAATCTAAACGTCAAAACACACATGTTCTAACACTTGTAATTTCATTCAAAACACAGCTTATGAATAACGATTCGATTGAAATTGTTCAGCCTGAAATGTCATAAATTATTTTTACAAAAAAAAAATAACATATATGTTTTTACAAAAATATAAATCATATTTCGATCGAATTACAACCATCTTGTACTTAAATTCCAGTTTACAGGAAGTTGCAGTACTTGACCTTTGACTATTTAACATTTCATTCGCAGTGATCGAGTGAAATCTTTCATGTAATTCTTAGATCACTTGACGTTTGTTTTCACCGGGTAATGAAGCACGCAAATCTTCCCCGTGTATTTCAGGCACATTAATACTTCAAAAAGTTCAAATACTTTCTTTGACATATAATATTTTTCAACGAAATTTCGAGCAAATATAAAAAATTTAATTAACACAGTCTCAAATAAATTTTCGAGTTGAAGATACCGAAGAAGTATTTTAATTGTACTGTAAATATATCATGAAAAAGAGATTCAGTCAAATTTAAATATTAAAAACCAAAGAACGAATTGATGTTGAAATTATTAAAGTAAATTTATTATTATATTGTAAAATAATATTGATAATCGACAAAAGGAATTCGCGAATAGAATTAATACTATGATAAGGAAAAAAGCGTGACTTACAAAAGCAAAACAAAACACTTAATTGTTTTGTTATCAATGATAGCATGATGCGTTTATTATAACCATACACTGAGAGAAAAATTGTTGTAAAAATTGTAATCTTTTTTTGTAATTTGAGGACATAGTGGATAAAGCCAAAAAGTTACAATCAAAAATTATAAAACGTGTTCATAAAACACGTAAATATTATGATTTTTCACATTATTTTTACAAATGTTTGAATACATTGTACAATTTTTTAAAATTTTTTCTCTCAGTGTAGATGTGTTTGATGTAGCGGTAACGTCAAACATATGCATGGTTATAATAAACAAATTATATATTTGTTCCATTGAGTTCAATATTAAACATACGATATATTTGAACTAAACATACGTCTACTATTATCCATCAAATACTTTTGTTTTCGTGTATTTAAACACTAAGAAACCAAAACAAAACACTCTATTGATTTGTTATCAATGAAGACATTCCTTGGGGTAGGGGTGGGGGGGGGGCTAGGTAACGTCCGAGTCATTAATTTTTGGTCAGTTTCCGAGTATTTTTACGTTCCTTTCCATCAATGAACTATTTTTGCAACAAAGTATTGCATCATTTACAATACACGTCAATGTACGTACGTGATAATATAATATAAAAGTGTAACACTTCGGATCACAATGATTAATTGTCTGAATTAATACCGTATATTTATACAATGACTTCGAGTGTAGAATGGCTTTGATAGGTCAGAGGTTAAATGCTGCGCTCCTTTCGACAACGGATCTCCGAATCGATTCGAAACACCTACGTTTTATTTATAGAATGCCTTTTGTAATTCCAGCAACGTAATCCGAGCTATTCTTTTGACAAATGGCTCAGGTGAAAAAAAGGGAACAAAATTACAGTTCTTCGTGACAATTTTGACGAAAAGATGGTTCGAAGCTTTTCGGGCCTTGCATTATTCGATTGATAAAAGGTTAAAAGTTGAAAATAAGCAGCGTTACACAGGACATATACGTTTAGAGCGTGCAAGGTTGAACGGTTAAATGCGTTACCCTTTGTCGGAAGATCAATTTGTAAACATTTCGTGCGAACATGGAACTCGCTGATAGAATGCTGCTGTCGGCCGATGACATCACCGCAGCGGAAACGGCGCCGAGACCGAAGAACGATACAAAATCCGGCGTGAGGTATTGAAGGACCATCGGCAAAATCATACTTGTCTGCGTGCTTGTGAGCGGATAGGGACCTGTGTAAGCGGTCTCGTTCCAAGCTGAAATATTTAAATTTAAATCACCTCGCAACTTATTCAATTATATTTCCTATCGCGCACCTTTCTCAACCTTCATTCTTATTCCTCCCGTTTTTTTTAAAGTGAAATTTATGTACCCGAGTGCTCTTCAAATGTAAAAGGAAAGTTTTGATAAATTCGTGCAATTTCATGCGGAACATATATACGCACGTATATATCTCTTTTTTTTTTATATACATTTTATGTATAAAAAAAGTATAGTTGGAAAAATTTCCTTCATATTCTTTTGGAAATATATTATAATTATTATAAATTATGTATGATACAATATTAACTAATAATAAAGATATTTATAAATGATGAACTGTTAGAAATATATAGTCTTTTTTTGTTTTAAAACCTTGAATACTATAATAGAAATATTCCGGAATATAATAGAAATTTTAGCATTAATAGTTATATTTTATAAAAAGTACATGAGCACGATATGTAACTTATAACGTATGACACGCCTTGTTTCCAGGCGTGCAAGAGTTAAGAAAGATATAACTTTTAAAGTCAGTTTTATATTACTGAACATAACTTCAAAAAATAATAAGTAATACTATTTCCAAAAGTTATCCCTCCGGAGGACTCTTGCAATATATAAAATTCAATTTGTATCAACAATTCTAAATGTGTCAAATCTGACATTTTCCACAAAAGTTTGCCTCGCATTAAACAAAAGTTCCCTAAGCGCACTTATTAACTCCCATAAAAAAGACAAGTTCGCTGAGGTCAGAAAAATTCAAAATCTCAAAAGAATAAAGCATAACGGTTTTTCACAAGTAAAATTGTATAAATTTGTCAAAGACCTTATAATCTGAACATTTCATCAATCAATTTTAAAATCCCTTCCCAACCTTAGACACAATTTTAATTATAATTTTAACGCCCTTTTATATTTTAATTTATACGGCTAAATCGCTTTTTAATTAAATCTCAAAGGTAAAATAGAATCCAATAAGTTTTATTCGAGTGTGCATGAAAAGATGCGATATTTATGAATGATCAAAATATAGCGCTATTTCTTTTCGTATTATAAGCATCTGAGATGTCGATACAGGTTTTTGAATTAGTTCCGGTAGGGTTGTCGTATTTACGTTACACGAGGGATGCGTATTTACCACCCTAGCCCCTCGTCATCGGAATCTCACATGGCAGATCCCACGCCATTATATTCTCTGGAGCCCGCGTTGTAAATAAATACTGCGAGAGCGCACCCTGCGCCACCAAATGTCAAGTAGCCCTCGCGGGTCGTGGACGAACCGAGCCTAATTTAATCCCCCTCAAACATCGTACTGAAAACCTCACCTCGAAAAAAAAAATAATAATAATTTGCTTATCAATTGTTTTATCACCTTTAAAATACAAATGGGGTTCGCGTTTTATTTTCATTATCGTTGCTAAAAGTCAACATTTATTTTACTTAATAATTTAACATTTTAATAATACTGAAAATCTTTAGATTAATGTAATATTAATAAATATTAATAAATAATAGTAAAGTGATAAAATTTATTAGTACTTGATACTATATTTTATAACAACTCGGAGATATCTGTGCATTTATAATATTCCTTATAATATGTTACAGTATAATAAGAAAATATTGGGAAAAAACCATATATATCCTCGAGTTATTATAAAATATAGCAGCAAATGTTAATAGATAATTCTCAATGGTATATATAAATACGAGGTCACGCACGGCACGCTACGTGATAAGGAAAAAATTTTTTGGGAAAAATATAGCGAGAACGAATTAATCAATTGTAACATTTCATTCAAAAAGGTTGTAGTGTGTATTAAAGAAAGTTTACATTAATAATAACGACAAAGAGGAATATTTAAGTTTCAATTTAAATTCTTTCACGCTAAAAATAGGATTCCTTCCATTAAATAAATATAATATTTCCATCTTTCATTCTCACAATCAATTAATTATGCTTACTTGCACAAATGTACTACATATTTTACTTTTATATATATATATAAATACATTAATACATTTTCCAAATTAAATGACCTACTTATCTCGATCATCGAAGAGTCATCACACCGAACACGTTTCCCAATGAAAATCTCTTAAGAATCAAGCTCAACTGTCTATGAATCTCATTTTTGTTTTACATAATTTAAACATTTGTATCGCTTGATTTACTTTAGACATGTCACGGTCGCGCATTGAATCAATGAAGCTAAAGGTTAAAGTGCAAGAGAGTAAAGGCATTCAGGTAAAGTTCGTGCTCGGACTTCCTACTGAACTTCGCATAAACTCAGCTTGCCATGTCAATCGTTAAAAACGATCAACGAATATCCGAACGTCTACTTCCGGCTCGGTATGTCAATCATGCGCGCAACTTTCTCCAAACAATTCTTACGTAGTTCACGGGAAAAACGTGTGGCCAAGATTAATGCCTCAATAAGGCGCATGGAGCATACTGATCGTATCGCATTCGCGGATAAAAATCAGAGATATTTAGTCGCGAGTGTTAACCCATTTTCGATAGTGTACGGTTGCTGATATTTCGCAATCAAGATTTCAGATACGAACGCGGTTTGCATAATTCAGGTGAAATAATGGCTAATTGAAACGTGACGAGGAGGTGCGAAGAATTGTTATTATTAATCACCGGGGTGCGCTTAATTTATTGTCCAAAATTCATTAAATCCAGACATATGTTGCGTCAGAGAATCATTTTACATAACACGCAATTTGTCCAAAATCCATTTCTTCCAAACACGCCTTTTATCACAATGTCAAATTATCCAAATGCCATTTCATCCAAGATTCATTTTATACATTTGTTTGAGTATATTCACTCAGTTAATAATGGATGAATTTATATGAACAGAATTGTCTTTTCTTTACTAACTAAGTGAATAGTTTGATCTCGAAAACTTGGATGAAATGGCGCTTAGATAATTTAACGCTTTAATAATTTAACGTTTAGCTGAAAAGCTCGTTTTGATGAACAAGACGCTTTGGCAAGTTTTTATGTTAGATGAAGGGAGTTTTACTTGTTATGAATGTTTGATGAAATGGCGTTTGGATAGTTTGACTCTTTGATTATTAGAAGTTTGGATAAAAGGCGCGTTTGGATGCAATGAATTTTGGGTAACTTCAACGCACTCCTGATTGCTCAATATTTCTGATTTTGGCGGTGATATCGGGATAACGTGTTAACTTACGCGTTGCTTTGGCAATGGCACCAATGAGGACTGGTGGGATCGCCATGAGGATACATCCCGCCGCTGCCACGTAGCTGAGCAATTGGGCCCTTCCGGCTGTTTTTGATGATAAAACTCTTTGGAAATATACCTGCCAGGGTATCCCGCCGAATATCAACAGCAGGCCATTGTCCAAATAATACCAGTACTCTTCAGGGTTCACCTTACCAATCCAATCAACGTCCATTGAACTGAGCGGTAACACTTTTGGGTTGGTCCACGCGAAGGGAATACACATCCACTGTAACATAAAGTAAATCGTGACCTCGATAAATGGTAGACAAGCAACCATTGGATATATTTCGTGCAGCGAAATGAAAATCAGGTTTAAATATAATAGTCGATAAAGAGATGCATTCAAAAATGACTTGCAATTGTCTGCAGTGAAAAAATTAACGTTGGTACCAGTAAAGATTGAACATAATTTTGACAGCATTTGTAAGTTCATAACATACCCTGTTTATAATATTTTATTTCTGCAAGCATTTCATTAATTTTACATAATAAAGAGTAAACTTATAATAGCAGATCTGTTAATTTTTAGTGGTTTTTTTAAGATATAAATATTAATTTATTGAGCATTTCTTTTCTGCCTGTATTAGCAAATGAGTCATCCGTAATTCGTAAATGTCATCTACTGTCACAAATTTTATCTAATGAAAAAAGATCGTAAATGATTTAAAGCGTTAAATTTGTTCGCGAGTAAGTAATACTAAAAAACGTATACATTTTGTTAGATATATAAAATACGTATCTAAATACAAGTGACGTAAAGTACTATATGGGTTTGCGTGTATATCACTTTGATCAATGAAAGTTGAATATAGAGAATAAATGAAAAAGACCCCATGAATGCATCAACATGAAAGGCTTCTTGACTCTCTTTTCAGGAATCCACATAATCACAGGGTCAAATCGCACGAGGCACGATTTTCTCATTAGCTTATGGATAAAATCAGGCCTCGCTTTACCACATTCAATCACGATTAATGACATATAATCTTGATTGATCGCGTAATATAAGTATCATGTCTTCTCTGTCACGGCGCAAAATATTTAAAGTCTAACAGCATTGTATGATAATTGGAATTAAGTATTTAAAATATTCAAACAACTTGAAAATTTCACTCGTAATGGCATCTTTAATATTTAATGCAAATAACTTAATGCCTACTATTGATTATTTGCACGGGAAAAAAATAAACATAAGGCTTTTCTTTTATGAAAATTAAACTTTTGACCTAGCCACACGATGACGATAAATTTTTTACGTGACGAAGTAAAATTAACTTGTTAATACTCGTTATGTATTTTAAATGTAAATATTTCTGCACAACTATAAGAGTCTGAGTAACGTCATTTGGAAGAAGAAAGACAATACACTTACTAATGAGGAGTTTAAGTTGGCTGTACTAACTTACAGTAAAATCCTCTTTTTCTTTGTTTCAATGAAAAAAGAAATTTGTTATGCTTGAAATATTATTGAATATCTTTTCCAATACAATTATATGAATTCTTTATTATGTTATAGATTATTATTATTATTGTCATTAAATAAATATTAATCTTATTTAGCCAATAGAAGATTCACAAAAAAAACCTTTCAACGCTTTGTTTACGAATACATTATACCCTCATTATAAATAATAAAATTTATATTTTAAGTTGTATTTTTGATGAATCGTTATCTTCAATAAATTCTTCACAGAAAATGCCAACATTGATCCAACTTGAAATCTATTTTCAGCCAATATCAATTGCTCAACTGCTACTAAAATCCGCCTTTAGTTTGACTTTGGATCGATCGACCAGATGATCTCGAAACAGCATCAATTGAACAGTTTAAGCAAGGTCAAATCTAGTTTAAGGCCAACGTCAATTTAACTTTAGTAGCTAACAGTAGACATCTTACTCTGGTTTAACACCGGATCAGATAAACTGTCGATCCAACATTGAACCCACTTTAAAGCCGGAATCAATTTAACGTCTAAACATTTATCCGTGTAAAAAGTGCCAACGATGTGCTCAGTTGAACAGACTGTACATTGTTGACCATAAGTGTGCAACCAACAAATACCATGTAGAGTCAACTCACTGTACCTTCCATTTCAATAATAATGTTTTGTCAATCAAGAGACATAACTGACGAAAGTTGACATAAATACTCAAACATACATCAGCTTAATGTTAGACCTTGTTAAAAAAGATCTACCTAGGACCATAGATTGAAATTTAGCATCGAACATCATCTAGTTTTGCAGGTAGTTTTAGAATCCTACCTAGATTTCTAGCTAAGAAACTAGCTGATCCGTTGCCAAATTTCGACCAACAACATGGTGACGTTTGGTTGCTAATATCATTTTAAAGTTATATTATATTAAATTACTGATTAAATTAATGGTGGTAAAGACATTGTGCTGACGTTGTGCCAATCCTAAGAAACGACCGTCCGAAGCCAATATCGACATAGTTTCATTCTCGACGAATATAACTGATATATTTTCTTATCTTACACCACTGAAACTTAAAACATAACTTAATAAATGATAACTTACCAGTCCAATGAAAATACAAAAAAGTTGAATAACATCGGTATAAGCAACGGAGTAGAGGCCGCCGAATAGAGTGTAAAAGACCGCGATACAGGCGCTGAGTATGACTGATGTTCCCTGTTCCATGTCAATGATGACCGCAATGGTCGCGCCTAAGGCCGCCAAGATACCCGCAGCCCAGAAGACCTCACCGCACAAGGCTGGGAGGAATAGCAGACCCCCCATTCGTTCTCCGAATGCATCTTGGAGAGGGTCGAGCATCGTGATGTACCCCTGCTGTCGCATTTTGTTAGCAAAAAAAATACCACCTAAACATAATACACGTTGCACCATGTTTATATATTATAAATTTCTTTTTCTTCATTATAATAATCATGTAATAAAATTTAATTCCTACATTTGAGCAAGACAATTCCTAATCTTTGTTTTAATTTATCTAAAAATGGGGACAAATGTCAGACTCTTGTTGTACTTAACATACAATTTAAAAGAGATTTATGGTTAAGCAATAATTTTTATTGTACTGAATAACTTGTACAATTCTTATGATCTCTTTTAAACTGTATGTTACAAAAAAATCTTACATAGTGCAATGAAAAGGCTTACCGAAAACAAGGCTGAGGGAATAACCGAAGGGAGCTTGACACCAGACCAGGCCTTTGCTGTAGATGGCCTCGGCGGTGCCGTTGATGTAACCGCCGCCTACCCACGTAGCCGTCATGGTAAAGATACCGACAAACAGACCGATGGACCGGCCAGCCAACATGACCTCCTCCTCGGAGTCGTTGCCAGCCTCCTTCTTCCTGGCAGCCCATATTCCCACGCCTAGGATTAGAAGGTAGAATAGTACTATGGATACGACTCCGCCGATATTGATCATCTTCGGGGAAGTGAGCTCCACCGGAGTGAGCTCGAGATGGTGGAGACGGAGGTCCGAGAGGTTTGGTAGACGATCAAGTTTGCCAACGTTGGGAAACCTGTAACAACGATGTTCATTCCCGTTCTTTACTTTCGTTCAATCGAGCAAACATCAATTTTCTCGTTAAACACCCGGCGTAAGGCTGGAATTTGTCTTGGAGTGTCCAAGTTGGTAAAAATATTGCACTCTATAATTATAAGACGAAAGTGATTAAACAGAAGCGTGGCAAAAGGTGTCTCGTTGGAAATCTCTCCTCCTGCCCTCTTTTTAAAATCCTACCTTTTAATTTCAAAGAACAGAGTGATTAATGTTGAAAAGTTTTTGGCTTCGCGCTTGAAAGATATTAGAAATAAAAATCTTTTTATAAAGTGGAACGTTTGCTTTTATAATGTAAATTCAAGGAAACATTAATTACGTAAAGTGGAACTTGTTATTGGTTGCTTTAAATGTTTTAAAGTGCCGTTTATCTTTAATTCTGGAACGTTACGTTTCGGGCAAAGTCTGGTTTAAATGTAGTCACGTGTAAGATTTTTTTTTGCTGATAAAGTGCGAGTGGAAATAAATGAAATTTTTCTAGTCATAACAACAATTTTATAAAATGAAAATCCTATTGCAATTCCAATTAGTGCAGTAAAAACGTTTTAACATTTGGTCTACTGCGCTTAAATAAAAGTAAAATCAATGTAAAAATCTGCATAGTTATAAAATGAAATTATAACAAAAAAAATGTTGATTCTAATTTTTCAGTATAATATTAAATATTAATTTAATTGAGATTCTCGTGTGACTCATTGTCCATCGTGTAAAAGTTCATCTGTACAAAGATAAAGAATTTTTGTACAATAAAAATAAAAAGTATCGATTCAGGTAATGCAGAAGTTCTACCCTTACATGTAAGTATTATGAAAAAGGAGCATTATGTTATAATGAACAAAGCGAAATGTTGTAATAATAAAAAGAATATTGAACATAAGAAAAGAACATATTTTTTGATATAGACTTACAGAAAATAATGAAAACCATAATAAGAAAGAAAAAATGTACAACATTTATAAACGGGCATCGTAAAGAATTATATAGTATTTCATGTAAATTTTAGTTAATTAGTTATCAACGTATTTATAAGTAAAAAAGTTTACAATATATATTATACACATGATTAAAAAATTAAACTATTTTTTTGAGATGAGAAGTAAAACTAACATTTTACTTCTCATAGTAAATCAAACATTTTGTTTCTCATAGTAAAACAAACCTCCGAATACCTCTGATAGGCTTACTAGTTAAAATTTTACATTAACTTTTACACCAGGTACGATAGCATAATTACGAAATAATATTTAAATGCAGCAATGACTATGATATTACTAAGTATCATTAAAAACGAAACATATAATAATACCGCAACACTTCACCAATATCCAATTAAATTACTCAACATTCCATAATTTCAATTACTTTCATGGATAATATGGCCAAAATATTCAACAACGTCACATTAATGGGCCTGCAATATAGTGCGCCTACAGAATACCCTGATCTTGACACATTTTAAGCCTCTAATTCTTCAGCCCCACCGCAACGTACCCCTCGTTGATTCGAATTGTGACCTATCTCGTATCTTCTCTCCTTTTTTGACTCTTACGTCGGTAACACTTGAGACAAGGTTAGAGTGAGGTCGCTACGTATCGACGTGGGATACATATAGCGGGTACAATTGCGCTACCTACTAAAAAAGAAAATTCTACTGGTGAACTGTTTGCAAGCGGGGTTAACAAAAAAAAGAAAAAAAAAGTGGCAGGCCAAAGCAAAGGCGTGCGCCTGAAATTGGTCTGGCATGAAAAACAATGGCCTGCTACTCGATCGAATTAGTTGCACAGTTGTATTACGTAATTACCTCTGGAGACCCCGCGGGGTACAATCACGCAACAGCGGGGGGCAGCCTCACACCGGAAGTGACGGCATGTCCTGGTGACGGCCCTTCCGCACGGTCGATGTCGACGGGGGGTTGGAATTCGGGGGGCAGCAGTCGCCCCACCGGAGCGAGGTCTTCTGGGAGGGGCTGTTCCTTGTTCTAAACGCGAGGCCGCCCATGGGCGCTGATGGCCATCGATTTCCACCCAACTTTGCACCGTTCTTACTTTTGCTGCTACCTGTGTTTACGTTTCCACCTCGGCAGACCCGACAGATCCGTAAGCTCCTTCTGCAAAATTCCAATCAACGACGCGCGTTTCCCAGTTCATTTCACTCTCTTTTCAGAAATTCATTTTCAGCGCAACGCTAACATTCGCACTGAGAAAAATTATATAGTACACTGGAAAAAACCATTAAGAATTGTTGTAATGGAACCTTAAAGTGGAACCGTTTGTACAGGGTATATTGAGAGAAATATTATGGAAAAGTTCCAATAATTTATAGTAAACGAACCATATCTTTTTTTTTTTTTTCAAAGTTTAGATTAATTTTTACCATAAATATAATGGAGAACAATTGAAAATTGAACAATTTGTTCAATTGCTTGTTTTGCTCTGTTCAATTTTAAATTGTTCTGTATTATAACTATGGTAAAAATTAATCTAAACTTTGAAGAAAAAAATGAAAATCTGCTCGATATGGTTCGTTTACTATAAATTATTGAAACTTTTCCATAATATTTCTCTCAGTGCATAATTTTTACTGTGTTGGCATGATAATTTTTCTTATATTATATAAACGATTTCGATTTAAGGCTCTAGCACAGTAATTTTTAATGATTTTTTTAGTGTAACTTGCGGACGGGTATATATAATAGAAAATATATTATAAATGATTATTTCAACTATATTTGTTAGTAAATTCTATCATAAGTACACAAATGTCCGCAGGTTATTAATAATATAGTAAGTTTTATTGTATAACTTTTCTCAGTGTTCTACAATGAGGGAAAATGTTTACTAAAATATAACATGTTAACATTATAAAATGTAATTATTCGTTTTAAACGTTGGACGAATGCAAGTTGTGATCCTGTTTGCAATATAAATGCTCCCAGTTAATATTGTTGCAATAATTCATATTGCGCAGTGAAATTAACAAGGAGCATTTCAATTGTTAAGATACAATTACATATAGCAGAAATCAATACATGTAATAAGTGACATTAAAAGATAGTAAGAACTTATGTACTGAGAAAAATATGACAAAAAATTACTTTTTTTAATTGTGTTTTAGATGTATATCTGTCTTTCTAAGTACGCTGAAAGAAATTCGCTTAATAAGCCCAAATAAAAGCTTTAAGTTATTGTCCAACAAGTTGGACAAATCAAAAACTATAGTTACGAGAACTTACTCAATTGCAACTTACTATTTTAGTTGGTTTTTTTTGACAAATCATGTAATTTAGTTGGAATAACTAATATTTCTTATCTGTCGATAAAAATGTATTTAACTTAAGCGATGTAAACAAAGCGGCCAGTCTGATATTTTCGTGGCGAGTGTACATATAGGATTATAATATAACTAATATATATTAGTTATATTATATATATATATAACTAATATATATTAGTTATATTATATATATATATATATATATATATATAAATAATAGTAAAGGGTATGTACCCGTTCATGTTAAATAAATAAAAAATAAATAAATATATATAAGACTATAATATACCTAAAAATAAAAACTGTTATTATACCAAAATTGTATACAAAACAATATACAGACAGAAAAACTCATTTATAACAAACGTACAATGTCAGTATTATTCTTAATTCACTTTCAACATTAATATTAAAGAAATAACTTTATAATAAGATTATTTATAATATTTAATACTATTTTTCTCTTAGTTCACAAGCCGTGCAAAAAGTTTTTAGTAATTGCCATGATATTTTGTAATAACTCGGAGATATGTGGGTATTTATAGAATTCATTATGGTATGGTGTAGTAAAATTTACGAATTTTGTTTCAGAAAAAAAGTGTCATTATCGAGGATTGGAACCCGCTCCTCGCAGTCATCAGTGGCGCACTTTACCGCCAATCCACGCCATTTCCGCGAGGAGTAGTGGCCTTTGCCAAACTCAAGTGTCAATGCGGGAGGGACTTGAGGTGAGTAGTGAATAAAATTGCTCCAAATTTTGTTAGAATGTTATGTAAAAGTGAGAGAATCGTTGGGTTATTTTATGTGTCAAAACTAACTTTATTTGTTATTAATTATTGTGTTTTGAAATGTTTCTGCTGTGTCACGTCTTTCTTTGTACCGCGATATTTGTATTAAGTTTGCAAAATTAAAGCTACATTTTAACAAATAAAATACAGCCAACGATTCTCTCATTTTTACATTACATTATGAAAAATATTGGTTTAAAATAATATATCACATTGCAAAGATGCTATAAATGCACGCATTCATAGAACACATATCCGTGAGTGATTAATATAGTAGCAAATGTTAATAAATTTCTCTCAGTGTACGTATTCATAAACTTAATATAATTGATGTGAAATATTTAGTCATATGAGTTATGTTGGAGAGCATTTTCTATCGCATAATTTTACTAGTTGTGCAATCGATAGATGATACTAAAGTAAATTATTGAACAATTTCACTCATTACTTCGTATTATTTTTTTGCATTTAGAAGTAATGATATAAATGAATCGATTATTATCACTATTAATATTTTTCCTTCGTATAATTAAAAATTGAAGTTCAAAACTATTTTAAAACTTCAAGCTCATGCAAAAAAAAACAATAACTTTCAGCTCATGCTTGTCAGAAACTCATTTTCAAAAACATAATTTTAACACTTAATTAAATTTACTTATATTTTTAAATGTATATCCCTGCAAAATTTTAATCTTAAACTGAAATATATTGTCATATCATTATGCACTAAGAAAACTCGATACAATAACTTTTCTTTATAACTGTATAGATTAGTGATTATTACCAAAGTTTGGTAAATTTAACCAAAGTGAGTTTTTCACGAAACTAATATAGAAGCTGTAATTACCTTTTTGAGTGTAAGAAGATAATAATAATATTCATATATTTGACATGTTAGATTTATATTGTATAATTATTAAAATTTTTTCTAAACTTTACACAATATTAAAAGTAACGAAGTCTGAAAGACTTCATTACCTCATAGACTGCCTCTTGTCGTTGCTCTCTAAGAGTAAGCCCCCTTAAATGTACAGTTTAATTACACTGAGAAAAATATGACTGGCAACAATACGGTTTTTAACATTGTTGCACATGCATGGCTGTTTTTCAATAAAAATGACTGTTTTTTAAAATGAAAAATTTTCAACTACAAGAATAACATTTAAAACTGGTGCCTTTGCTTTTAAAAACAGTAATATTTATTCAAAGATTGACCTACATCTAAAACAACGTTAAAAAACAGTAATATTTACTGTCATATTTTTTTACTATAAATATTCCCCTAAATATGTTACTACCATTATAATTACTCTATTTGTTTAAGATATGTAATATTTAAACTATATATGTGCCAATTATAATGCGTAGTATGGTAACTAATCATTAAATATAATATAATTTGCAGCTAGATCATTAATGAGAACACTTTGATTAAAAGTTCTACAACCCCCATTGCAATCTTAGTTTCGCTTATATAAGATTTATATAAAGTATCATGAAAATCATAATTTCATTGTGATAACCCAGATAACAAAACATGCTTAAGCATAGAACTAACATAACACGCCTAATAAGCATAAATGCTAACATAATGTCCAAAATATAATATATTCACTTGTATCCTTTAATGAGTGCAAGCGTAACGTTTTCGTAAGCTACCTATATCCTATATCTGGCAAATATGCAAGTGTTATGTGACGCTAAATTTAAGCATAAATTTTCACACAATGAAAGGATATGCTTTTATTTATGCTTGTAACAATGCAAACATGAATCGTGACATAATGTTAGCATGAGTGTGAGCTTTGTGCAAACATTCATGCTTTCAGTAGTAAAGTTTATATTTGGGATGACTCAATATTGTATTTGACGTTCAGATTACAAAATGAGAGTTTAGCTCGGCGGTTAAAAATTGGGTCTTCAGAGAAATAAAGCCACATGTTCAAATCGTGATTGAATAAAACTTCTTTGTTTTTTTATGAATTTAACGTAAATTAAATATTTCTTTTATTTTTTGTTAAAATATTTTGTTATCTAGATAATGTATTTCAGGTATTTGAAATTATACGGTTAAAGAATTTTTTTTGCAAAATAATTATCTAAGCAGAGAATAGTAAATCAAATGGAATTTGCTAACTAGATCGCTAATTCTTATGTGAACAAACTTATA